>DWPV01001480.1:0-20603 GCA_018251915.1 Urbanus proteus proteus
ACCCACGACACAGGAGAAAATCCTACTGTGGGGCTATGAGTGTGAAGCGTTATTTATTATTATTTATTTATTTATTATTGTTTTTACTTTTATTCCATCTATAATGATTTGTGGCTTTACTATATTTCTTTCAACAGGCACCCCATTATCAAAAAGCTGCACAAACTCTTATCCAGTGACAAGGAATTAGCAAATATGGTTTCCCAACAGTTATTCTCAAATGCAATGGTTACAGCTGGCTTGGTGATGGATCCCAGGAATCTGATTAATAATATTAATGAGCTCTTGATAAAAGCTTTAGAGAAACATTAGTTTTATTATAGTCATTAATAAAATTATAGTGCAATAATGTATTCTTTTATTTTCTTTTGAAGCAAACGGTTTCAGGACTTTAATATTTTAAAAATGGTCTCAATAGCCGAAGAAATCTTTCTTACTGGCAGATCCAGGCTTATTTACATTGCAAATCCTGCATTTTTCATTATAAAACATTTTTTTTTTTCGAAAAAAAGGATTAAAAATAAATTATGCTTAATGTGATCCTTCCTATATACAAATCTACTTTGTTTAATGGGGCTTCAGAGGTTCCATGGATGTTTGATTTTTTTGTTTTCAACTTAAGGGGTGTCCATACTACCAGTACCCCCATAAATTACGAGTTTATTAGGTTTAGTAAAACGTTCCTCGTTTACGTTTGGGCCCATACATCTACATGCGGCGCTCCTAGCGGACCGTTTAGGTACTAAAATATGACTATGGAAAAATGGACGTAAACGTTAACCGAGATCGTATCATGTAAGAAAACGCAACAAACTCTTATAATACCTACTAAGGGTATAGATTTGATGACACATCATGCAATTTGATTGCCGTATAATCTAATTGCTAAGGAATTTATAAAAAATGTTCGTGTCTTTTTAACCGCATTTCAATTAATCCGCAAACAAATCTGATAACAATCACAAAACTGTAAATACCTCGCACAATCGCATAATCTCTAAATATCGTGCCAAAACACAGGCACTGTATTACATCAATTACAAGTATGGTTGGCGAATATTTCGTCGAAGATTCGTTTGAAATTTCAAAATCTTAAATTATGTTTACGTGTGGCCTAGCCAAAGTTACAAATGATCCTGGGATCTTCAAATATTACTAATATTGCTTTTAATATACTTTATTAATTTTGATTTAATAGAGTAATTAACTGAAGATTAATAAAAGGTGGTCCTTCGAAAAACAACGCATATGTAACCGGTCTGCTTGACGACGACAGGAAATAAATATTTTACAAAATAAACTAATATATCTAAATTATTATAATAAGTCGCATATTTTTAGAAATACGTTTTATTTTTGTTAACTTAAGAAACCTATTATTATTTTACTTTTATTATAAAATGACACAGAGCGGTGGTTTGTGAAACGAAACGTCAATTAATCGACCGAAGCGGCATAAAGCGAAGTAGCGGGGCGGCTGGCGTAACGTGCGTAATTATTCGAAAATTCAATATTTTTAAATGAAATAGATTTGATTTTCGTATCGAAATACTTGAATATTAATATTTAATTCGTATGAGTTTAACTATACCTAGAAGTTCATTGTGATATATTGAAAAGAATTTGACATTAAACCTTTGTGCATCTTTTGCCCGGCGTTTGAATAGGGCCGTGTATTATAATTCTTCATGGTTCGTTTATTTTCATTTTAGTGTATGGAATAGTCGTTTGGGCAGCTAGATCTCCATTTAAGATACTGCATTCATTCATGTGTTCCGCGTGATAGAGCAAGCTGTCAGCCATGAGTACGACCGATATAAATAAAGTGGATAATGAAGAAGATAACAAGACGTTGGATAAACAGCAAATAGAGTTAGAAGAGAAGGAAGTGATGTTGAAAGGCGAAAACGAAAACGCTGAGGATGGCGGGGAACTAAAAACGGACAACGAGGGTCTCGTAAAAGCCGCACTATCGGGCGACGTGACGGAACAGGGTCGCGAAGTGAAACCCAAATTTATTCCCATCGGGGCCATCAAAATGCCAGGATTCTTTACCAGAAACGTGGAAAAGGATAAATCAAAGGTAAGATTTTAGATTACACTGTGTATTTAAGTTTTATAGAATCTACATTACATGAATCTGGTTTATTGTTTCGTACTGCCATCATTCCTACTGGTTGTACTTTGGCCGAAAATTATTCACCAATTTGTTTTTATAGTTGTTCCTTTAGTTTTGTTAAATAAAGTTATAAATTTAATAAAAAGACTGCTGCATGTAATGTTGATTCTGGATATGAATACATTGGAAACATAGTTCAAGGTACCTTTAAAAATATTTAAACCAATTTAAATTAAATTAAAATTTAAATAAAAGGCCTATTATCAAATTTTCTAAAATATTTACTCTCACTTATAGGATGAAGAGGCAATTGAGAAGGAAAATGAGATTGAAAAAAGTGCAGAAAAAGCTGAGGACGAGGCTAATGCAAAGCCAAAATTCAAATTTCTACAAACATTTACACAGTTTCTCCAACGCCCACAGGGTGAGACAGGTGAGTAATATTTCATAAGTATTTTTCATCTGTTATTCAATTTAAAAATATAATTTTACTGCACCACAAACCTTGTATATCATTACTTATTTATTTAAACAAATATAACTACTTATTGAATAAACACAGCCTATGCCCATCTGGAACAATGTAATAACATTGAAAGAATATGTATTTGATCCTACAACTCTTAAGGAGATCAATAACATGATAAATATACACAGATTCATTTTACTGTAATACAGTGCAAGCTTTATAAGCCTTTATTGGCTATTTTGATCGAAGAATAAGATAAATTATATTGATGTGCTAAAATTACAACACATACTAAGCATTTTGTACTTTCATTATGTGAAGCTTACACTGTATTAAAATACTCTCAATGCTCAATGCACACTCATCAACCTGCATGTTTTGTTAATGCAATTATTTAAAAACTTTTATTTTTTAATTGTTATTGATTAAAAAAAAAATCTGGAATCATACATAACTTGTGTGTGAATGCAATTATTTAAAAACTTTTATTTTTTAAATTGTTATTGATTTTAAAAAATCCTTGTACCATACATAACTTGTGCGTGCTATGGGACAATATAATAAATATTTTAAAAACAATTCTTCGTTTTCTTCCTCTCCTATTGGAGGTTGGACAAAAACGACACTATCATCAAATATTATTTTAATTGTATAGTGTATAATGTTATTATTGACTCAAGTAGTTTTGACTCCAGATGTTCATAAAAGTACATTAATTTATTCTATATAATATACCTTATTTTTTCTTAGTTTTCAATATTCAGTTATTTTGTTTTATACACATAGATGGTGCGAACCAAGGCAAGAAACGTTTTGGGATGTTTAATGTAAAGTATCCCAAGATGTTTCAAAAGCGTACAGCTGCGGCCGAAGCCACTCTGGCCTCAATGGAAACACTGGAGGACAAACTTGACACACCCAATGATGGAATGGAAAATGTTAAGTTGGATATGACAGTAAGTGAAATGATAAACTCGAGACTACATTATATTATATATTGAATATGGATCTTGCAATTTTTTCTTGGGAATGAAATTTATGAATACATAATGTAACATTTCAAAATCTTATGGTGGCAATGGATACTTACTATCTGGTGGACTGCTGCTTTGTTGCTACTTTTGTGTTATAAAAAAGGGCATGCTTAAGGCTATTTGATTTATTATTTATTTCATATCGTAATCTCTATTAAATTTTGGGTTTCTTTATAATAGTTCCACTTTGACAGTCAGTTATTTCAGTTTTTATTTTATTCCTCTAGGAACCAGAGGAGGGTAAAGTTGCTACTAGGCTTCCTTTAAAGGAGAGGATTCGACAGAAGAAATTCATTATGGGTTTGTACTCTCTCATTTTTTTGCTTACTTTAATATTTTTATGTGACGAATATGGATTTAAACCTACTTTCTACACTTCTAATACATATTCATCTGACCATCCTTGTCTACTATTGCTTGAACACCTTAGTTTTAAACACAACACTTTAGTTTTGGTTAAGGTGTCTGCCACAATTGTTGTCAAACTCCTCGGCAAGTATTTTGTAGCATATGCGTCATACCAACACATAAATAAGCAACTGTTGATAGATTTTTTTAATTAAAATCAAAGGTTTACCTGTCTTCAAACACTCAAGCAACAAAATGAACTACCCCAGCAGTGTCTTGCAGATATGCTCAAGCAATGGTAGCCAATTCACGGTCAGCCTTGAACTCAATTTTTTTCCCAAAATATAATTAAAAGAGGTCTATAAGTAATTAACCCATACATAAATTACAACTACATCCATACATTACGATTTTTTGTGAATATTCCCATTGGTTTAGGCTGTGTTAGTTTCTTTGAGCTATAAGTTTATCATTTTATTGAAATTGTTTATGTTACATTTAGATACTCACCTAAATCAGACAAACCGGGGCTAATATGAGTATATAAACTAATTCTGGTGAATTAGGTAACCGCTACTAATTATATATGTATTTTGTATCAATCTGTATTTACATACTTATAATTGTTCATCGGATTGTTTATGAGTATCTAAATTATTAAAGGATGCATGTTTTAATAGACAATGTTACAAATGTTTTGTGATTTTTGTATGTTACAGATGACATAATGGTTTGTGTAGTGGCCCTGGTGGTGTTGTTGTCAGTGATCATCGGGATCATAGTGGGCGCGCGCGCCGGTCCACCCTCCGAGCGTCCACTGCGTCTCGGCCGTTACATAACCACACTCAGTACTTGTGGACCTGTTGAAGGGTAAGTTTTACAGTATCAGAAAATATATTATTCTTTTAACCTTTCCTAATTGAAACGTCAACTTTGTGACTTGAAGCATTAGTAATATGCGTGTGAAGTCAACGTTATTACTAGTACCTTCCTCGTAAGTTACTCTTGTCTATTGATGAAAATTCATTAAAATCCATTACGACGTTTGAAAAATCTATGCACAGACATTGGAAGCAACTTTGTAGAGATGAAACAGTCTTGAAAAGATATATTTATTACTATCTGTTGTGATGATTGAAAAATAATTGAATTATTCTTTTTCAGAATTTTGGACGAAGGCGTTTACAGCTTTTATGGAATTCCATACGCATTACCTCCGATAGAAGAAAAACGATTTACTTATGCTCAACCTCTGAATGACATATCAATGTGCTGGAATGGTACTTTGCAAGCACACGAACGCGGCCCACTTTGTATGCAGTTTTTGGAAAATGGCACAATAGTTGGTGAAGAAGATTGTTTAACTTTGGACATAGTGACACCTCACGTCAGGTACGATTCGCCATTGCCGGTGGTCGTCCTGATCGGAGCCAACTCACTGGCTGGTGGCATCAGCCCCGCTCAGCCGTCTGCACTTTATGCCCGCACCAAGGAAGTCGTATTCGTACGCCCCAATTTCAGATTAGGTCCATTTGGTTTTCTAGCTCTTGATATCCTTTCGAATTCTAAATATCCTGCTACATCAGGCAATTACGCACTCAGTGACTTGATGGTCGCGCTTCAATGGATCAATTATAACATTAAACATTTTGGCGGAGACCCTGAATCCGTGACGCTTCTCGGACACCGGGCTGGTGCAACCTTAACTGCAGCTTTAACGACTACAAAGAAGGCGCATAAGTTGTATTCCCGAGTATGGCTGTCATCGCCCTCGGTTATATTCCCCGGCGAACCGCTAGATCTGGATCAAAAAAATAATGAACAATTTAAACAAATAAGTAAATGTAACGACGCTGATTGTTTGAGACGCAAAAAAGCCATAGAAATTCTGACCGCAACACCCGACACTTGGCTCGGAAGCACTGTCGATTCCCTGCCCCTCGCGGACGAGTTCAAACGATCATGGCTAGTGCTCGACGGCGATTACTTGCGAACGCACGCCTACGAAAGCTGGGCCGCCCAGAAAGAGGCCAAAGAGATAGGGAAGGAGAAAGCTTTCAAGCCTATGGTATTCGGAACGACCCAGCACTCGGGACACTCCGTGTTGTCATTCAAGAAACACATCAATTGGACATCGGAACTGGTCGAGCGCATGGTGAACGAGAGCTACATCGGCGAGAAGAACTTGACCTCCTCCGTGTTCAATCACTTCAACAAGACTTACGAGGGTCTCGTGGAGTTGATCTCATCGGTGCGCACCCTGTGTCCGTTGGTGAGCCTGGCGCGCCTGCGGCTGGGCGCGCCGCTGTATGTGGTGACGGCGGCGGGCGCGGCGGCCGGCCCGCCCGGCGCGGGGGCGGCGCGCGTCGCCGGCATCGACGCGGACGTCGAGGCCATCCTCGGCACGTTCGACTCGGAGATGCCGGAACAGCGGCGCTTCATGGCGGCGATGCAGCAACTATTCTATTACTACGTGTGGCACGGCCACCTGCCCGGACCGGAGACCGGGCTCATCGCCGTCGGCCAGGACCTGCTCCCGCTGCCCGGCTTGCCGGCTTGCGATTTACTCATCCGGGAGGATGTCGTCCCGAGATACGCACACGTCGATTAGGCGGAGTTCAACCTCGAGTATGTTTGTGTGGCTAGTTAGGTAGCTAACTGTAATTTGTTATGCAGCTTTTTATTAATTTCTAGAAATTGCATGCAGAAACTTACTTTTATGTAGCTTCGTTGTTTTGTACTTAATAAGCACTTTTTGACACTTTAGAGTAAATGTTCGTTATTTTTGAACAAACTAGTAACTAAACCAAATGAGTTCAGTATTCTTTTGATTACCGCACACCAAATGATAATAAGTCAACTAAATATAATGTACAATCTCAGTATTTAGTCTTAATTAGTAATTACAAGCATTATTGGCGAGGCTACTAAAACTATGATTCAATACGATCCTTCAACTGATTGTAAATTAATAAGCATAAGCAATGTTCCTATTTACTATGAGAATAATAGTATATAGTAACAACTGCGATAATGTTGAACGATTCACTTAGATTACGTGATAATTACCTACGCAATATGCAATAATTTGGTCACAAATTAGAAAAATAGAATTTTGTAATAATTTTAATTCGTAACTAATAAATGATTCGCATAAATATATGAATGAATATTGTATTGTAATATGATTTACGCGAACAATTTTAAGACTGATTGTAAATCGCATTTTAATTATTGGATATCAAATGAACAATCTCTTCGAAATATGTTTCATGTAATGCTTTGATGAAATTGTTACCACAATTTTTGGCATTGTGTATTAGTTTAATAAGGGAAAGACAATGTTCGTGTTATTAAGTGTAGATGTTTTATATGGATTACATCTCACATGTATGTTTAGTATTATATTGTAACTTGGTGTCCATATCTTAAAGTACTTGTGATTTAATTTAAAGTCTGACTTATCCAAAGAGTGATTTTGTGGATTTTATAGCAACTATAAGTAATGTAATAGAAATAAGTAGCATTTATATTCCTACCGTGTGAAGTAGATTTGTAATTAATTTTGTTTCCATTTTTGATAATATAATCTTGCCATAATTTAAAAAACAGCTAAATACTTTATGAAGACTTCTTTTATATTAGTTATTGTAAGTGAAACTGCTCATTACAATTAGCTTAATCTCATGATGATATAATTAGGCTTTATCCATACCAGTGCTCATTATCATCTTCAGACTCATGATAGTGAGTATATAAACGATTACTCCCATTGTTTTTCATAACCACAGGGATCAAAACTAAATCTTAACGTTTACTAAATGTACACATAGAATTTAGAGCACTTGACTGAATACATTGTACCACATTGTATGATTCTCTGTATGATTATCGTACAATTAACAGAAACGTGTTGTGCCATTGCAAATTAATATGAATCTGGTATTAAAATTGCTTTTAATCTTAGCCACCGATATTAGTGAAAGTTTGATCTGTAACTAGTTAGTAATGTTTAATATGATGTATTGTGTATGTGTTTTCTATATAAATACTCAACAGTAAATTTTACTAATGAATGTAGGTTTTGTACAAACGAGTAGCAGTAATATTAGTGTTCTTACTGCTTTATGTTCTCATTTTGTATATTTATTATCTTTATTAGGATAAAATTATATTAGCAATTATATGCTTCATTTTGTAAATTGGTTTCTAAAATAAATACCGTACTGGCATATTTTGTTTCCTTTAGTAATATAATTATATCCCATGTAAAATTTAATTATTATTTTTAAAAAAAGTCATAGGACACATTACAACAAACATGCTATAAGTTTTCTGATAATTAGCCCAGCTGTACACAAGCAACTCTACAACTGCATAGTGAACTTTGGACTTCTAAGTATGTATAATACATACAGTCACCGCTCGAGTTATCGAGCAGTTACCAATGGCAGCTTCAAGCTGTTAAGTCTGAATGCAACAGCAGTCCATGTATGTTGATAACGAGGTAACTGCTTGAGTGGTCCGTATATGACAAATCTTATGAATCTTTTAAATTGTAGGCTAAACAAATATAATTTCTACCTTTTATTTATAGTGTTTTACCAAAATCAGGCCTCTGCAGGACAGATGATATTGAGAGCTAATGCAGACCAAAGGGCCGCAGGAACAAAATGTCAATGTTTACTTTTGCCGCCGTGTAGGAACAGGATTGCAGATTTGGCTACGTTATCTTCGATGTTAATAAATTACAAATAAGTTACACTTATATAAACAAACTCAAAAAATCATCTTCAACAAGTTAAAAATTAAACACCACATATTTTAAACACATTTATTAACTGAAAACACTACACCTGAATATGTTTTTGTCAAATTATGGATAGTGTTATTTGTACGTAATATATTTATTCAAACAGTAACTAACAATGGCATCCAAAACGAATATAACACTAATAATAAATTAATAAAATAAATAATCAAACATGATTAAAACTTTGGAATTTAAATTATATCAAAAATAAAATGTAAGCATAATTAATAACGGCAAAAATAATCTGCATCACATATTTTGAGAGTTTGAGCTGTATTATGAGTAGATTTTACATTTTCTTTTAGTAAGTACATCAAAGACAACTATTGCAACCCTATTCATTTAATCTATTTAAGGAACATCAACACTTTTCGAATAGAATCAATTTATTTCTGATGAAAACTTTCGCAGCTGATTTGCAGCAGATTTCACAAAAATTAGATAAGTAAATACATGATTAAGTAAATGAATTTAACTACAATTAGTGTAGTATATCTAGTAAAGTTGAGATTCAGTCACACACAAACCTAAAAACTAATAGGTTTTTGTAAAGAAATGACAATGCATGCTACGGACTGGTTATTTTTAGCTTAATGATTACGTTCCCTCAATGGGGAAATTATGATATTTGGTACATTTTCTTTTCCAATCTTCTGTGTTTTTCTAACTAAAGATGGTGACTTTGGTATATTTTTTGGAGTTTGTTCAATATCTTTCTTTAATTTATCAATAATGGATGACTGTTTAGCCATTGACATGGTAAGCTCTTCATTCTCCTGTCGAAGTAGAGACAACTCAACCACCAAGGATTGCTGATCTTGAATCTGTAAAAAATAACAATAAAATTAATTTAATTTACTTCGTCTAAGGACTAACGGACTAACTTAGCAAATGTGTAGCTTGTAATATTTAAAATATAGATGTAATAAACGAGCATTCATAAATTTAGATATGTTTTTACTAATCCTGTGATGTCAGGATTTTCTGTAGTTATTTCCAGAATCCAGAAACTACTTTCAAGTGGAAAAGTGAGTCAATGACATTTCTTAAAGTTCCCGTGATGTCAGGATTTTCTGTAGTTATTTCCAGAATCCAGAAACTACTTTTAAGTGGAAAAGTGAGTCAATGACATTACTATTTCTATAATTATATAATTCAACCCGAACATCCTGAGCTGGGCATCCAAGCATCTAAATGTGATATTAACCTGTTGCTGAAGACACCTATTATCGCTCTCCAGACGCGATATCTCGGCGGCGGCGGCGGCGAGCAGCGCGCGCGACTGCTCCGCCGCGGCAGTGGCTTGCCCCGCGTGTTCCCTCGCTAGCTCACAGAGCTTTCTCTTCCTTTCCACCTGTGATATGATAGACACATGGTTAAAGCAAATTAATATCCGAATAATATTTAATTATATTCATATTAATTAATAGTATACATTAAAACAATATTTGTAGTGGATAATATTGTACATTAAATAAGCAAATAAAGTAAATCTGATAAGCAATTAGAATTATGTTTCAGGTAATAAAAATAATTTAGATGCAAAAAAAGAAATTGTTACATTACCTCATCCTGAAGCTTTAGGATTTGGGATTTTGACTCTTTTTTGATCAGCTCTACATCTAATAACTCATTTTTGATACATCCTAATTCACGAATAGCTTCTTTTTCGACATTTTGTAAGCTTTCTATTAATGATACATTATGTTCCATTATACGATTGTGTTCCTTAGCGAGCGCCGCCTTGGATTTTAAGATATTAACTAAAGCCTCTTTATATTCATTACATTCCATGGCTGTATTATTTAAAGTATTTTTATAGGAAGTCAATTCATCTTCAAGCAATTCTTTAGCATTATTTAATGTCTGAACTTTGTTTTCCAAATGCTCTAATTCATTATCAGATTCCCTAAGACGCATGCTCAAAACTTGGACTATGTCTCTGGTGACGGACAAAGACATTTCAAACTTTTGTTTTTCTTTCATGGCTCTATCAACTTCTACGGTTAGCTTATTCTTTTCATTTTCAAAATCAATAAGTCTTTTCTTTGAATCCTCTTTAACTTCATTTAATTCACCAGTTAGCTGCATTTTGTCGGCTTTCAACGACTCATTGTCTTTTCGTAAATTATTGATCTCTTTTTGAATCAACATGTGTTGTTCCTCATTTTTTTTCAAAGTATATTTAAGATCTTGTATCTCCATTTCTAGTGATTGTATTTTATGGTGTTGTTGATTGCAATGCTCTTGAATGCTCCTACTGCGCTCTTCGAATTGTATTTCACATAGACGCAATTTTTCACGGGTGGCTTCATCAATTTGTTCTAATTTAGCTTGCATTTCTTGCTCCTTCACAATAAGTTCTTGTTGCAATTCATGAATTCTCTCATCTTTTTCCTTAATGATTTGGCGCTTAATAGATTCAATTGAGTTATTGTATTTTACTCTCACATTTTCTTGTTCAGTTTTACATTTATTTACCAAACTTTGTTTTTCTTCTTCGAATTTATTTTTTATAGTTTCCAATTCTGCTTTGTATTCACGTCTAATGCTTTCATTAGCCTCTAAGGCCAATGCATGATGACCCTTTACCATTTCAAGTCTTTGGCGCGTTTCATCTAGGCAAGATTCCATATCAGTCAATTTCTTTTGCAAGTCCTCACAAAGACTATCTCTTATCGTTATTATAGTCTCTAGTGAAGTTAATTCAACCTGTTTACTACTGACCTCCTTTTCTAATTTATCACATTGTTTTTCTAATTCACATATTTTACATTGTAAAGAATTGATAAGAGCATTATTATTAGAGTTGTAAGAAGCACAGTTAATTGTTTTGTCCTCCAAGTTGATTTGGGAAAATTGTTGGTCGAACTTATCAACATAATTTGGATTCTCTTTTAAAAGTTTTTGCAGCATTGCGAGTTCATTTTTTAGTTCTTCAACTTGTTTATTATATTCTGCTATTGTAAAATCCTTATTTCTGAAAATATAATTGGTTTAATTAAGTGTCTAATATTACCGTTAAATATTACAGATAAAAATTAATTACCTCAATATAATTTAAAACTATCAGAAACAATGATTGACATGTTTTTGTGGTCTCTTTGTTAAGGTGATTTTTAGCTAAATGTTCTATTATATTCTTACCTTATTTCAACTTCATGAGCTTTTAGTAGCTCATCTTGGATTGCATTACTTTTTTCCTTGCCAAAGGGTTTGTTTGAAGGTGGGCCAGACTTCTTAAGGCTGCTAGTTCCTTTAGCTGATAGAGTATGTTTAATTGGTTTTGGCTATAAAAAACATAATATTTTAAACAACGTAACAAATGGTATCGTCAGTTTTATTAGGTTTTTAGTAAGTTTTAGTAAATGTTACTTACTAAAACTATAGTAGTTGATGACAGTTCTATGGTTTGTATTGCAGTCCATACTATAAAGAGTCCTTAGTGACCTTTACTTAATTATTGTCAATAGTACAATATGACTACAAGAAAATGTTTTTTGCCATAAAAATTTCATAACAAGCTTCGAAGGTTGAGAAAAACTCATGTAAGTTTCACATGAGTAACAAAGTTCTCTACAATATTTTTTAGAGAATACCAATAATACTCTACTCTACAGAATACCAATACAATATTAATGAATAATGAGAAAATTGCTAAAATTGTGACATCGATTGCCACTCATGGACATCTGTAATAGAGTCCACATAAGATTATTGTACTACCAGAGGTAAGCCATAGGTGTGTTGCAATCTCATAGGTCTATGTTGTAACACCTCGTTAAGTGGGTCTTCTAACCCTATATAGGCACCCTTCAAACCAAATTACTGCAGCATTTTTTCCATTGAGATAAAGCAGAAAAAGTGAGAAAACTATTTTTTTTTTATTATACTTACAGTAACAAAGGACTTGGTGCTAGGTACGGAGCTGCATAGAGACTGTGTCTCTGTTTTAGACCTAACTGATATAGTAGAGCTAACTTTGGTAGATGTTGCGGGAACCTTGATGGAGTTTTTATCATTCTCAAATTTCTTTGGTGCTTTAACTTGGTTCTTGGTAGACCCTGAAACAATCATCATATTGAATTAATACTGTGAATCGTATTGATAACTTCTGAAAGTACTTATTGCTACCAATACCAAAGTATAAAATAATAAGTTACATAAATTGCATAAATATAGTTATTAGGGAATTCATCGTATTGTCTTACATTTACGCGGAGTATACATTTTAGACAATACTCCATTAATTAGTAGAATTTACGTAAATTCACTTTAAAATATTTTGAACTCAGTTCCAATTAAGTATTTTTTAATTTAAGATTTGTTATTAAATCTATATATCAATACATTAATGTTGAAACAAAATACTATAATAGGTAGGTGAATTAATTACTTACCGATATTTTCAAACCGCTTTGCCTTTCCAAACATTGTTTTAAGTGATAAATAAATCTTCCACAATATAAATTCAATAATAAAACTCAACAACAAAAATTTGACCGTTAACGATTACTCAAGCGCGCATACGCTTACTTTCATACATTTCTTCTAAAACATTGTTGCCATTCCACTCGCACACATGGACTGACTCGATTTCAATACAATACAATGGTTGAATTGATTGAAGTATGTCTGCGCGCGAAAACATTTAACGGTTTATTTACATTCCGTTACACACAGTTGTTATAATATCTGCGTAATACAAAAATTAATATGTGATTAAAAATATATATCCACAATTATTTTACTTATATTTTTACATAAAGAATTGTACATAAACCGTTACGCATTGTAAACTCTTTTTACTCGTAAACTTAGTACAAATAAAACACACTACGCGTGGTGTGGTGTGTACGTAAGCATGAAAGAAAAGGACAGGAGGAAGTGGCATAGAAGCCGATTAGCATCACAGCACAACACAGACTAGGAATCAGAACCTAATCGTATTCTTACCCTTAAAAAAATTGCATTTTTATTGGTTGTCTGTTTTCAACAATGAATACGGCACGTTTACGAAGTTTTACAAAAATTTTAATACCGCAATAAAAATTACGTGTCTTAATAACTGGCAAGCACTTACGTTAAGTAACAGAGAACATTTGTATATACTGTTAAGTATACTAAGCTGATAGTCGCCTCAATTCGCCCACGTGCCACTTTCTGTTGTCTCTTTCTTTCATGGCGTTACATGATAATGATACAATATGTTTATCTCCGAAACCGCTCAACCGATTTTAATGAAATCTTTATAATTGCATTCTTGCTACCTCTTTTCATAATCCGCCACTGGGTCATCTATCAATGTAAAGTATTTACGTTTTTATTAAAATAGCACAATTTCATCAACTTGTTAAATCTAGTTAAGATTTAACAAGTTGATGAAATCTATGAAATCTAGTTAAGATTTAACAAGTTGAAGAAATTATCCTTGCAAATGACTTGAATTTTTGAGTTATAAAGTTGTTAGAATCCTTTATGGCACGACTCTTACGAGGCACCAAATGTCAAATTTCAATGAGCCATTAATGCGGTTTAAATTTGTCAATATTTGAAAATTAATAATAATGACAATACCAGTGTTACAGGATTATAGACAGGGTTACAGGATACACCTATGGCAGCATGCACATCTTTCCAAGCTTCAAAAAAATGTTGCATTAAATCAACACCTCAAATAATTCCTTTCTAACATTTGTGGAACAAGAGATGAGTAGCTTTTACACAAAACATTTTTTTCCTAATTAGATCTCTATTAGAGTTGGAACAATAAAAAGCAAACGTGTTGTATATTCATTAAATTTATTTAATTTATAATACATGTTCATAGATATTATACTGAAGATGTGGGTGCAGAGCCACTAGCAGTTGATGAGGTACCCTCATCAGAAGTGCTCCCAGTAGTGGGAGCAGTCCTATGCTACATGGATGGGGGAGGAGGTGGGACAGGAAGCAGGGGTGGAGGGGGAGGTACTCCCATCATTGGAGCTCCAGGAGGAGGAGGCAATCTTATGCCATGATTCTCCCACATTTTAGGTGGAGGGGGTGGCATTCGTAATGCTTCCATCTTAAAAGCAAACTGCAAGAAAAATTGTTTAGTATCTTTGTTCCAGTGTGTCCAGAACTTAGAATCATGTTTCTCAACTTCTCTACTGGGCACTTTAAAAGCAATTGTCTCGTATGGTTCTGCGGCAAATAACAGGTACTGCCACCTACGATCTGGGGGTTCTATCTTCTGTTCATAAGCTGACATAAAGCGATGCCTTGGTTGTACTCCTTCAGCAATTTCTAGAAAACATTAAGAAATCGACTTTCTTAGTTAACTCATACAAAACAATATACAGGGTGAATTTTTAAATGTGCGTGGATGGGAAAATCCAAAACTATAAAGATTAGCGAAAAAACTGAAAGGACTTACAAGGCCGATTTAGATAAAAATTAAAACTTAGTTTTTCAAAAAACTTATTTCTGTAGGCGGGAATCGAAGGAGTTTTGTTATCTATAGATCTATAGATATAACACCATCTAATAGGGCTGCTTGTAGGGATTAAATTCTGGAAACCAAGTATACTTGGCAAACCAAAGCAAATGGCTCATTTTAACAGAAAATACGTTATGAGAATGTATGAAAAAATCGATATTTTCTTAAATATCAATAATGAGATTTGATCCTTATAATTAACACTATCAGATGGTGCAATAAGTCAGTATGTATTTTTTTTTCAAAATGAACTTGTTTGATTCCCGTCTAGGGAAATAAGATTTTTGAAAAAATAATGATGCAGTTTTAGTCTTAATCAAAATCAGCTTCGTAAACCTTTCATCATTTTTCGCTAATCCTTATAGTTTCCGATGGTTAGGTTTATGTTAGAAAACAGTCATGTCTGAGACAGAGGTGTAATAAATAGCTTAAAATTTTATTTATACCTGGATAATCAACCTGGAATAGCAGACTTTGTTGTCCATTTTCAGGATCTTTCTGTTTTGTTACTCTGTAACCTGGCCTACCAATCTTTACGAATTTCTTTGGTTCGATCCTTGGTTTCTCAGGTGCCAATTGTTGGGGCGCTTCTTTGGCTTCCTTGGCAGCTCTGCGGGCCAAATTGGCTTGATGCTTCTTTCCTTGGGTGTGAGCTAGGTAGCTACCCTCGTTGTTATGTAGCGTAAGACATAACTTGCATTCATAAGACCCTAAAAACATTAAATATTAATTTTATCTATAGTAATAACATAATCACGGCTTGTGTTCAAATATAATGTATGATATTATGTGAAAACATGAATGTCGTACAAACCTAAATGATTTTTCATAAAATAGGGATCTTTATTTAAATCTATAGTCTCCAACGCAAGTTGTCGAAGCCTCTCCCGGCGGTCCCGATTGCTTTCGGACCATGATGCAACGCCACCACCGCCGGTTTTACCACCGGGGCGGTTTTGAAAATCCATGATTTACGCTTCTGTTACGTGTTTCAGTTTATGCTTATTATTTTGCTTGAAAATAATGATCCATCTAACCAAATAACACGAAAACAGCGTTCAGCGACAAAAGCAACAATGTCAAATCGCATCATGGAATGTCAGATATATTTTTTAATACAGTTTTTACGGCCTGGGCGCCTTGCATTTTAGCACAATAAACTATACCCACAGACTATAAAATAAAATTGATCGCAGTCTATATACAGAGGTATAAGAGAGTAAATTGTCGTTGGTACGTAAGCGGTACGAGGGTATCTTCAACAAGGGTAACTCATCTAGGAACTTTTTAATAATTTTATTAATAATGAATGAATTTTATTAAACGGCAGCGACAGGTGGGGATCTGTAGTTTAAAATCCTCAGGCATTTTTTGAGCAATTATGAAGCATACGGTTTTATTGACAATGCAATCGCGAAATAAATCAGCCGAGCAAATTAAGAAATTCAAATATCATATTAAAAGTTTCCATATTGGGAAATATCCCGCGAAGACCTGCAAAGTTATGTAGTTTCTAAATTAACTAATTATGTAGATTAAGAGATCAACATATATTGGGATATTATTTCAATTTGATGCGATACGAATAGATGTTATTTTATATTTTATTTAAGATTAAAATACGAATATCAAAAAAAATTAATTCACTATGGGTACGAATCTAAGGCTGCAAGTTTAATAAAAAAAAAAACGTCGTGACAAATTGTCAAGAACGTCAAAATCAAGATGACGTT
Source organism: Urbanus proteus proteus (assembly GCA_018251915.1). Classification (NCBI taxonomy): domain Eukaryota; kingdom Metazoa; phylum Arthropoda; class Insecta; order Lepidoptera; family Hesperiidae; genus Urbanus; species Urbanus proteus. The sequence goes on from DWPV01001480.1 coordinate 16,998, forward strand.
TATTCTTTCTTTCTTTTTGCTGTCAAAACAGACGAAGGTATCTTGCGATTTTTGTTTTCTATCGCGTTATATTTACTGAATCCACAATTGGTTCGGTCTTTTACTGAATAATCGGACATTACAGGTTTCGTTGAAGGCTGTGCTTTAATTATTTTTTGTGTTTTCTATAAGTTTTGAAATTTGTGTTTATAACCTAAGTGACCGAAGATCTTCCATGTTTTAGGTTGCGGGTCAAGATGTTGATGCCAAAACAAAACCGCGTCTCTATTTATGAGTACCTATTCAAGGAAGGTGTTATGGTAGCTAAGAAGGACTACCATGCACCCAAGCATCCAGATCTTGAGAAGATCCCTAACCTTCAAGTGATCAAGGCTATGCAGTCACTGAAATCAAGAGGTTATGTGAAGGAACAGTTTGCATGGAGGCATTTTTACTGGTGAGTTTATTTTGAGATAATATAATACTGTGTGCTGTGTGGAAGTGTTGACTTGTAAATGAATGGATTACTTTACTGATCCAATGAAGATCAGATCCGCAGATCAAGCTGCACTTAAATGGTAAGAATAAAAGACAGACAAAACACAAACACTTGTCTTAGAGAAATTGTCAAACAGTATTCAGGCAATGAAATGCTTGAAAGAACTTATTCAAAGAACCTCTCAATTTAGGGGAGATTAATGTGAAGTATGGACTTATAAAGGATAATGGTTGCTTAAGAAATATCATTTCAAAGTGAAGCATAGTGATATAGTTGATCAAGTTCGTAATTAGTCTGTCATTGATTTCATATCTACTTTTAATAGTGTATTTATAATGCCCATCAAAAGCATAAACTGTATTATGATTGTAAACATCTTATTTTATTAATTACTGAAATGGCACGAGGACCTAAAAAGAGTCTTGGCCTCCGACAACAAGAGTCCTTTTGGTTTCTATCCTGCGCCATCTCCAGCCAGTCATTCGCCAGGAGGTCACACACCTTATTTTCTAGTACTAAAAAATTTACATAATCCACAACTACTGGCAAGTGGATTGAAATTATTTGGTAATATTGTGGAGTAGAAGGGAATATAAAGTTTGAAAAAACTGAATCTTAGGTATATTGATTCGAAGATGGTATTAGGCAGGCATTATTTGATTTCCAATTCACATTACTTTGATATAATTGAGACTGAAGGGTCTCTTAATCATAATTATTGACCACTGCTGGACACAGGTCTCCTGTCATAGTGAGAAATTTAGAACTCTCAATTCTGTAGCTTTCCTTACAATTTTTTTCTATGTTAGAGCAAGTGATAATTAATTTTTAATATGCACAAAATCAGAGGTGCCTGTGATTTGATCATCATATTCCCCAAATCCCTAAAGAGCAGCATGTTAATGCTTGAACTAGGCCTCGCAGCCTAGTTCAGGCATTAATATGCAGCTCTTTATCGTATAGTTATGATTATTTCTTAGTATAGTAATTCAAAATTATCACTAGGTGGCTTGCTTGGTGTGTAGTTTCTATTTATGTAACTCAATCCATTCTTTCTCCGTAGGTACCTCACAAACGAGGGTATTGAGTACTTGAGAATCTTCCTGCACCTGCCACCCGAGATCGTGCCCGCCACCCTCAAGCGGTCAGTGCGCACCGAGACCGTCCGCCGCGGCGCCGTCGGCCGCCCCGACGCCCCCGCGCGCTCCGCCGAGGACCGCTCGGCGTACCGTCGCGCGCCCACAGCCCCCGGCGCACCCGGTCACGACAAGAAAGCTGATGTCGGTCCCGGCTCCGCTGATGTTGAATTCGTAAGTGTTACAGAATAATGCTCTAAGACATGCAAATATCATACTTGTTAAGTTTTAAATGTCAATATATGCTATAATTAATTCCAAAAAGAATTTGTTCAGTTTGATGATGCTACAATATAAGACAAACGCGCTGAGTTTCTTGCCAGGTCTTCTCAGTTGAGGTTGTGTTCCAATCGTAAATGACAATTTGTAAGTGCCTTCATAGGCTTATGCAAAATATAGATATTTCATTTCATTTCAAGAAAGTAAATGTAACTCAATATCAATTCACATTTTCCAACTGACAATGTTTGAAATTATCATGCAATGTCCCAGAAAAGATAACTGACATGATAGTCTGGCTATGTTATTTGGAACGAATTTTATAGTTTTATTAATTCCATTTTTCTTTTCAATTACAGAGAGGTGGTTTCGGGCGTGGCAGGCCAGCACCTTAATTTTAAGTATTAAATAAAATCAATAACCAAACACCTAGTTTTACTTTTTAATCCTATTTTGTACACTCATTCAATATACTAGAAATAAGGTCTATTCTACTTTGATGACTCAGATGATATCGCCTGGGTGACCTGGGTAATCAAATTCCACTTCAAAAAAATGTATTATTTTAGTATCATTTAATCACATGGAGGTGGTAGAACTCTATGTAGTTGACTCCGGCGGCACCATCAAGTGGGCTGGATGCTCGTTTAGAACTTCCATCATCTAAAGAAAACTATGCAGAAAACATACTCATGTGATATCACCTGGGTCATTTAAGTGGAATGGAGTGAAATTACAACTTACAATCCATAACTTCCTGTATATGGTTTGGAAAACCGTGTAGAGTTGGTTAAGACCCTTCTTTCCATAGATGTCATAAGGAACGATATCCAGGATGTGGGGGTCTTTCTGTCTAACATCAATTATGAGCAACGGCTTGGAAGGACTGATGGATGGGAGTAACTTTCTAGTCATAGCTTCACATTAGGATTAAATCGTGTTGTTGCTTGGATACATACAAATATACCAGAAATGTCAATTTATCATTCAGATGTCTCTAATCAGGTTATTCCTGGTTAGAGATATTTGAATGTGTAACGGTGATAGTTCTGCCATATGTGTCGTTAAAGCAGCAGAATGAATGAATGAATAGGGTCCATGAAAAAAATAAAACTAGTTTTAGAGACAATAATTTAATGCCATCTACAATGATATTGCAGTAACAAGAGATATTTTTATTTTACATAAACTGCAACTTTCGTAAAAAAATTGGTCTAGCCGGCATATACTGGTGGTGGGTCCGGTTTGGGGAATTCACCTACTTTGTCCATATAATATTGATATTGCCTGAAAGGTTTCAGCTCCCATGGCACTTGATCTTCCATTGGTGTCAGACAAACACCCAAGTCCTCTAATGTTGGTACTCCACTAATTACCTTGTCAGTTGTAGCTTCCTGTAATAAAGATGTTATAGTCATGTTTTGTATTAATGGTAACCCGTCAACATTATAATCATTAAAAAATTATATAAAAAGGTTTTTAAAAGAAGCTTTTATTTGTACTAAAAGGAAAATAACACTTTCTTGCAAGGGCAGTGTATAACAATTATATTGTCTTTATTAAAATTCTGTACCTTATCTGATTTTAGAAGCTTGTTATATGTGAAGATGTTTATAATTTCATAGTGTAAGATATGGACTACGAACACACTCTAATTTTATAATAATTAGTAACTATAAGTCAATAGATATGATCTGTGGCGGATTTGCCTAAAGGCCGAGTAGGCCCGGGCCTAGGGCGGCTGATTTTAGGGGCGGCCAATCGTGACAAAAA
>DWPV01001481.1:0-20602 GCA_018251915.1 Urbanus proteus proteus
CTCTTTTAAAATTTTATGAACGAGCTTTTGCCCGCGGATTCGCATTCGCATTTAAAACTAAATAATAGGTTTGTTATTTATAAGTTTTTATTAGGATTGTTTATCAAGTGGCCGTAGATGTAAAAGGGGGTTGTAGATATAAAGGTTATTTTTTTTCTCTTCCTCAGAAGTAGTATCTTTTTTCAGGGTGAAAAGTATCCTATGTCCTATTCTAGACCCCTAGCAATGTGTGCAAAATTTCATAACGATCGGATGAGTAGGTAATGCGTGAAGGCGGTACAACCAAACAAACAAATAAACGGACACTCGCCTTTATAACAATAAGGATTAAGATATCGGTTTTTAACGCTGCAGATTCTTTCTACGTAGTAATGTGTTATTAAACAGACGTAACCATCGCTGTTTACCAGACTGCCCGAAGGTTAGCAGAGTATGCTTATAGCATTAAGTTTACCTTTGTACCTATAGTACAAATCTAGTACAAATTTGTAGTTTAATTTTTATTAAGGTACAAAGAATAAATAAAATAAAATAAATCAATAACCTCTTGTTAAACGTAATTTAATACCCGTTGATCTTTAGTCTCAATTGATTGGAATAGGTAAGATACTCGTAATTTCATCTCCATTTGTCTATTTAAATTGGTCATTCGGTTATCCTAATTACCCGGTAACGTTAAACGTACATTCTCCAACATCGTTTAAACACAAAAGATTAGAGGTTTAACTTGGCAAGAGTAATTACCTTCTTGGACAATTTAGGTTATTTTAGAGCACCGTAATGCCAAGAGCTTTCCGTCTAAAATTAGTTAGAATTATGACGGAAAATGAATTTTGCCGCTGACAATTTTAGAGGACGCCGTTCCCAGGGGAGACTTCGAATAAGCACTGGAGATTAATTTGGGAAATAAACGGTCTTTTTATTTTGATAAATAGCACAAAGCACTATTTCATAAAATACTGGGAAGTAATTTGATCCGGTTGGCGTATTGTGTTGCTAATCATTAAAATTATCTATTGTGATGAATATTAAACATTAAAATAATAAACGAAATTGTGTAAACAGAATAACTTTGTTTTCAAATGTGTACTACATATAAGCCGCTTGCAAACGTTTGCAAGTGACGTATAGTACTTATATTAATAACAATGCGATTTCAACGTGGAAATGAAGTAAAATGTTCAACGGCAATTACCAAATTTTGACTCGCATATCCAAGGGAAATTTGATTCCTTCCTGAAGTCTGAAGTTATTTTGGTCTAACAACAGCAGTGTTCTGTTCTGTTGTGTTCTGGTTTGAACGGTGTCTCGGAACGGACTCTCACTTAGGGGAAATACTTGTCAGCGGCGTTCCAACTTAGTCCTCAGCGGTAGCAACACACTGTGGCCGACCTAAGGTAAGATTGTAATGTTATCTGGGGTTGTTTACAGATGTCCGTGGGCGTCAGTGGCGGGCTGCATGATCGTTTGCTACTGCCATTATATAAAAAGTTGATCCAAGAAGCATTGTTCCTCTAAAGACTAATAAAACAACTCTTCTTGCTAAGGTCTTGCCTTACCATAGTCTTCTTAATCGAGCACAGCAATAATATTACTATTCTATTACATAATTGACGACGGCTGAAATACCTCTGCAGTCCAATCACAGGCTACAAGAGATAACCAATGATAAATATCTGAACGAATAACTTTTGGAGACTTCATTTCGCTTTTGTTTCAGATTTAATTCCCTGTCATCAAGTTATTACGACCTTGTGCTTTGTAATTGCCCCAACTGGCCCCATTAAGTGGAGGGGCCCGTTTGTTATATTTTTAATTGGATCCGTGCAATTTACCGCTCATTTTGTGTTTACTTGCGTAGGACGCGCGGGGGTGGGTACGCCCACATTAATTCTTGATCTTATTACTTGTTCAAACTGTATTTGAAAAGTGAAAATACGGTAGGAGCCTGACAGTTAATCGCAAGTGTCAAGATTGGTTTTGTTGGAAGATCATTTAAAATTAAATCTATAATAAGCGATGGTAGAATTCGTGACGACGCACTTCCATCGTACCTTTGTCAGTAATCATTCGTTCATGTTGATTGATTCTTTGTCATCGTGTGATTTTACTGTGTTTTTTTTTACAATTTAATTTATACTTACACACTTTATTTTATGACTTAATACAAAATCAACTTTGTAATGCACATACCGTTACCGTAATGTGAGAGCCATCCGAAATCTTTATATTTCACTGACGTGAAATTTTACTTTATGACGTCATTAAATACTTATATTCGTAAAGCTGAATATTTCATCGGTATAGGAAATGCTCATGATTTCCGACGAAGTAACGGATATCGTGCTTACAAATTGGGTCTACAGGTTGGCTTATGTGATAACGCAATACACTGTTAACAAAATTTCCCATAAGCTTGATAAACCACCACAATATATTTATGGTTTATGTATAGTTTACGGTTTTATGACTTGAACATTGAAGATGGCTCGGTGGGCTTGAACTATCTCAGCATCGACAAAACCCGATTAAGTAGAACTTTTGTCGTCTAAACTTCCTTCCTTTACTAATTATTTTGCCGTGAACGGTAACAGTTGGTTTTGTCTTCGGAAGATTTATAAAAAGTTTATCGTCTCCCGTTTGATATTTTTCATCCCCATCCCGTATTTCTTGAGAAAGGTTCTTGATTGCGCTCGCTAAAACTTTGTTCAGTTTTAGATACACAATGTACATATATTGTTGAATTGTTAGCCTTGTAAGTTAGTAAGTTTGCATTCAATAGATGTGAATTTAGTTTAAGTACATTTTATCCCCAATTACAAATAGGTATCAGGATAAAATATTTCTATTTTATACTAGGTAGGTATGTTTGTAATAGTTCCCTGTAGTTCATAAGTAAAGACAATTTGGATAGTCAAGTTACCATAACTTCAACAATAACAGATTTTAAAACTAAAAGTTATTATCTCCTACTTTTACTGCACACTTCTAAAACGAATGTTTTCCACATGTCGTCTCTTCTCGTACAATTCTATGTATATCTTGAAGATTTATGTTTAAAGTGCTTAGTTCTTATTCACGCTGGAAAGTTTTAAAGTCTTAAGAGGTGTCATTTCGTTTTCGTTTGTCTGAATAACTTAACAAAAGCACGAGAAACAAACAAAGTGAAACCAAGGAATAGGTATTTCTGCAAAGTTTTAATGGATTACTTATGTTGATATTATATAAAGGTGGCAGAAATTTTGTTTTGACTCCTCAAGATTTAAAGAAAGAAAGTCCTACGAAGAAAGAATTTCCTGACTTCTAATAATTGCTTTATTATCACACGCTTCAATGGTGAAAGAAAATATTTTGACTCAAACTCCATGCCGCTTTCTAAATGACATGTTAAATCTATAGACTTCACACTTGGTCTATGTTTTAAATTCTTCTCATACTAAAATTGGACCGTTCAGCTGTGTAGTAGCTGTTTCATCAGCTAACCATGATTCGTATTCTTGTGTTCTGTCATGAAGGGTATGGTGACACAAAGGTATAAGTGACGTTCGAAGTCGCTTGTCAAGTAGGAACGTATCAGGCCTGGCTTCTATTATATTTGTGTTTATTGCGTATTACCTCGCATTTGTCGAAATGTTAACTGATACGAAGTTACGATGTTTGCGGCTGGTGATTGTATGGAAGACAGCTAGGTACTAAATTTCATTCGAGTTTCATTCAATCAGAGGTTACGTTCTATGGTCTCGACCGTTATGTTCGAACAGCCGTGATTCAACCTTGTTGGAAACATTGCATTATCAGCGGTAAGTCCGTGGTCATCCTTCTTTCCACTTTAATAATGTGTTCACATGATTTATAATAATAATATTTGAACTCGTAACTATATATTTAAAGCCAATATCGATACTGCACCGGATATTGCGTTATAGATTGATTTTGCACCAGAACCATTGCTATATCGCGCAGGATGCGAGTTTCCAGTTTGTGATTCTGAGAGCGTTGCAATCAAAAGTTTACCGCAGCGGTGCTTTCTCTGCCAATGCCTACTCTGTAATGCTAAGTACAATATGTAGCAACTAATGTTTTGTTGTATTACAAGCGCTTAATCTCCTTTCGATTTCTCATATCTTTCATCAACCTCAAATAATTTAGGTACTTGAGGTTTGCTACAGATGCGTTGTTACCACTGAGAACTAAGTAAATGCCTTGGATAAGATGGTGTTTGTATAGCATAGCAGCATTTGTATGAAATACTACTTAATGCCCTGTACCCCATAGGTGGGGCAGAAGGCGTCCGCAGTGCTCCGCCATCGCGTTCTATCGCATTTGTATGTAATATCAGCGCTTAATACTACTGTTATTGGACAGTAGTAAGTGTAGATGTATGCCGTCGTAATAGAAGCACAAAGGGTTCCACTCTCTTAATAATTGTCAGTCTTTTTTAAGTATGCATTATTATTACTTCTAATATCAAACGTCTAATATCAAATACACAAAATATCTACTACTATCATATACTTAAAATTTTAATATCAAATATAATGTAATATTTAATATCAAATGCTTAAAAATCTTTTCCAAATCATGTTTTTCATCAAGTGTTCAATTCGATCGAGTGAAAATTGCTTTTACAAAGTTTCAAATGAAGTTGCTCTCACAGCTCGAGGGAAGTCTACGAGGGAGATGTGCAACGGAGGCTCATTGCAATTCAATTGAACATTATTCACAACAGTGCTCCACTATTCTATTAGAAGTGTGTTGGTTTAATGCATGTTACTTTTGATATTATTCACTTGGTTTGTGGTAACTGTGTTATTTCTTAATATTAAAATAGTGAGTTTTATGTACGTGCACATAAAGTGCAATAGGTTGTTTTTTATTTAATACTTCTTAATAAATGAGTTACCATTTATTTTATTTATTTGTTTATTGCACCTTTATAAACAAAAGAAAGCGATGGAGAGAGGGAAGAGTCGAGAACACCCACATACACACACGTGTGTAACTTCATAAACTTAATATTATCAAGCTTTACATGTTAATAAAGAGTGAAACCCTCGCATTTCACTTTAAGCAGTATATTAGCCCTACATATCTGTAAAATTCTAGATATTTATGAACGATATTCATAACTGAACATCATATACCCTGTATATTTTATTGGAATTAATTTCTTCTCGCAAAACAATTAAAATTTCCTTCTAGAATATAATCAGAACTGTTCACTAGAGAAATAAACACGAATTTATTGGAATGAAGTCTCAGATCTTAATGTACTCGGATCCATTCGGAACCATTTATCCGCGATCCCTTGCCGCTCCCCTGTCACCCCTTTTTGCGTTTTTCTTCGCGGAGACAAAAGATGGCCATTCGGCAAATCCCATTTCATTATTCCATTATTCAATCCGGGGTCTACTCTGTCCTGAGTCGTTTAAATCGTATTTGGTTTTCAAATTGCCGGGCGGATGTAGTGCCGAGTGAATCACGCCACTTATCGCTGAAATACGATGTTCTTTTTTTTTAAATTATACTGCTTTTGCCAACTTAAGAAACAGAATCAGACACAGAATATATTTTTAGCAATGAACGAAATTTTCGCCCACCGATTACAAAAGCTTAACTGTACCTCCCTATTCATGTGTACCTCACTATATTAACACTAAATTTCTTAACATATTTGGTGGTAGTAGTTATATGCCCTACTAAGAAAGTAAAAAAAATATTATAACCATGTAAAAGTATTAAAAAAATTGCTCAAAGTCTAATGCATATTGACAGACAATTCTGACAACTGTTGCCGATTGTCGCGGGTTGTTGGCAGTGACCGCCGCCGAGGGTGGTCGACATGACGCTCATGTAGCTCCCTAATATAACTTGAGACTCATAAAATCCGTACAGACGAAGTTCCACAACTAGTATTACTAGACGTAGTTGAGTTATTAAATCGTGTATATTACATAATACCACTTCGTAAACGGAACTTTGTTAGCAATATATCTAGCATGTGCCCTTAACTAGTCATCAAGTCGAACATAGAGTATCGTGTAGTCTAAATTGAACACTAACTAAACTCTTGTTCGGTGCCTGTAGCGTTGTTATCGTTAACTCAACACTTGTCGCGTTTTGTAGCTTGACCTTTCTTTGATAAGTAATCGCCTTATTCTATTTATAGTAAGTATAGTCAAATCCAACCTTAGTGCATCTCAGATTTCCATGAGGACTATTTATATGTACGACATTTAGTGTTACGTATAAAATTTTAACGCTAAGAATTACATTCATGCCTGGTTTTTTGTCTATAAGTATTACCATTTCTTTGACAAAATATATTATGTGCCGTTTCCGATCCGTAACGTACCAAATTAGAACTGTAACGCAATAAAAACGCAAAGAAGCGAAAAACAAATTTCGCCACTTTCTCGGAAGAGGGAAAACGAATTTATCTCGTTAAGGCGACGGAGTGACCGCCAAGATTTCATATTCATGAAAGCTGCTGGGGTTTCAATGTGGAAGTTTCGTTCAAGTTTAATAATTTGCCAAAATTAGTCGAGGGGAAACTTTAATTGGGTCATGTACACAGGCCGCGACTTAATCTAGTCGGAAAAACTCTGTTGAGCTATGCCACCGGAATCCGGTTAATACGCCAAACTTTAGTAATGTCGGCTTGGAGACTTTTTTCGTATAATATTTACTCTTAGAACCGTTTGCAACTTATAAACTGTACTATGGGTCTTTGGACAAACAATTATCGGAAAGGGAAATATTTTTTTACAAATATAATATCGTGATCTAACTACAAGCTTACTTTACCTTCCACTGCTGGATACGTCTTTCCCTATGGCCGGAGGACGCCTGAAACATATTACGTCGCCCTCCATCAATGGTGAGTGGTGATAGCATAGCGTAATTATTCCTATTTATAAGAGACGACAAATATTAGTTTACGACAAAAGAATTAGTTAATTCAGTTATGTAGTCGTTCTGGTAAATTTTATTATGATCGTAGGATATCTCTACTTTTATGTCCCCAGAAATACTCGTTACATGTATCTACTTGAAGATTTTGCTTTCACAGTTGTAATATTTGATACTATTTGTGAAATATTCGTGTTTCGTCTTTGTTTATTGAAATCCCGAAGTCGCTGGAGCGTGCAGAAATATAGTTTCATAGTGGTATTTCGAACCAAAGGATTTACTGAGTGCTGTCGATGAAAGGACTCTCGCGTTATTTATGTACAATGTCAGTGAAGGAGAAATACAGTTAGGTGAGTTTTGAGCCTTTATACTCGTATATCAAACGAATTTTATGTTGAAGCTTTGTTCTTACTAAGGTGTTTAGGTACTTAGCACAGTCATGTCTAGAACATGAATCTCTATCTACATAAAATATTTATGATCATAGAAAGTTATATAAATATAAAATATCGGTACTCGTGGTTATTAAAGATACTGCGATAATTAAGCTAATTTTTAAATAGAAAAAAAACAAGACAAAAAATAAAGTTGATAGATTGGAAAATTGTCAATCCGGTTTTTTTTATTCAGTGGTGTACCTACGGTTTTTTGAGTAAGTCTCGTACCTACGCGGGTTCCATGCTAGTAAAAAATATGTTATCAATATTTCATATAAAAGCATCGCAAAAATGATTGCATCGTAAATTCAGTGTCAGTTTCCATAGCTTAGATGAAAAATGATCGATATGGCCAATACATAAAATTCCTTCGGGAATGAAAAGTTGATGGAATATTCACTGTTTGGATTTGGTACGAAAATGTAAAAAGTAAAACAAAAATTCTCGTTACCTACAATATATTTGTAGGTATTCAAAGCAATAAACATGTTATATGCTAGTGCATATTAACAAAAGTACCAGGTCATACGCGTAAACATTCATTCGTATGTCATGTATGTTCCTTCATATGTCAAGCATTCTATCTGATGGTAAGTAGTCCAATGACCACCAAAGCCTATATTGAGGACAAAGATAGCTACCTCGAATAAAAATGAACCACCTTACAAAACTGGTAACTAAGCGGACGCGAGATGAGCTCAAATTAATGAAGAAACCGATTGAACACGTCACTTTAAGTTTTGTGTCTACGTGATGACGTCTGACAAGTCACTCCCATAAAGTTCTGACAGATAATGAGCGTCACGAAATACATCTCGGGTCTGAGCAATTACTCTTTGTGAGTATTGTTTTAAATGTCTGTGCGTCTTCGTCGTAAACCCATTATATGTAGTTCTACTGCTGGACACGGATCTCCTCTCAGTGAGAGGTCATATTCCACCGCGCTAGTCATTGAAACACACCATTGAAAATTTTTTTAAGAACTGTCAAATGTCTAGGTTTCGTCACGATGTTTTCCTTCGCCGTAAAGCAAGTGATAATCTCCAATACGCACATAAATCAGAGGTGCGTGGCACCTGGTGGTGCCTGAGATGTGAACCTCGGACCCCCCGATTGAGAGGCCAAGTTTCTACCATTAGGCTATCACTGTTCATTGTTATTGCATACAGTACGTTAAATATATTGCATAGTTTATATAATTGCTTATCAATATTATTTACCTTATACAACAAAATTGGCAGAAAGTATAAGAAATACTCGGGCTTAACAATGGTGTCATCGAAGTGAAATTATAAATGCTATAAAAGGTAGACATTGACCTTAAAACCTTTACGTGCCAAAATTTTCGTTCGTAAATCGGAACGGAGATGTGACTCAGCGTAAAACTTTCGGCGTTTATAATTCCCAAAGAAATTCATTCAATCTGCTCCGGGTTAACCGGTTTCATTCAACAAAATGCCAAGAAAAATCTAATATTGATCGACCTTAGCAGTGACATTTCCACACAGGTCAGATGCTACACTTGTAACGGGGTGACTATTATTACTTTACAATTTTCTTCTGCCACGTACTTGTTACGCGTGAATTACTTTTTTATCTTAACTAAGAATGGACATATGTTTGGCCGTAATGCAGCTCTAAACTATAAACGTAAGAGGTAGGCCTATATGTCTGTTGTTAGAGGTACGCCTGACAAAGAAAAAAATCGTTTACGTACTTTAAAAAGTTAGTTCTTAATTGTATTGTTGTACTTAATATTTGAGGTAATATTGATACTCGATATTATAGTAGAGACTGTATCTAATTAAACAGTTGTAGTATAAGTTTACTTATTACATAAAGTTTAAATCATAAGTAAACTTAGGTGTATCTAAACAAGCAACGATAAAAGTCTACATTCTCTGAAACACTAAAAGACATGCATATACCAAACAATTTCGAACGCCAAAATACTTTTCTATTTTAAGCAACTTCTTAGCATATTTTAGGTAGCTACTTAATATCTTAAGTGACTTCGATCCGCAAAAATTGCACGCCTCTCGCCAACTTGGACGTTTCGGGTAACTTTTTATGAATCTTCGAGAGCCAACACCGACTGGTTGATTTATAACGACGTTCTAAACTTTGACAGCTTCGCCATACTGTGAAAATTTATGGATGTACACGTAGATATAAGTATAGAGGTGTTGGTGAAACATTGCGTGCTATATTGTTTATTAATAACTAGGTGATCCCCGCGGTTTCACCCGCGTTAAAGAGGTAAAAATGCGCACATATTTAAACAAAAGTGATACCCGGCTCTCGCGAAAGCACGTTACGCCTTAGACCTTCAGCTACCTTTCAGTGACTCCCTTTAAAATCGGTTCAGGCGTTTAGAAGATTATCTCAGCCAGACAGACAGACAAATAAACATTTTTTTAATCTATTATCCATTTTGTTATAGGTATCGTGTATACTTTCATATTACATTGAGTAAAAATGTTATTCAGAAATCACAGACTTCAATTGCATTTATTTGTACCTATCTATAGCTACCAGAAATAAACATTTAAAATATTTTCTTACGACACTTAATTTGCAAACTTAACAAATATGTCATACTGTACATACCTACAAATTTCCTGAAATTAATATGTGTGATAAGTACTTTTAGCAATTAAAAACTCACACTATGGTTCGCCGTGTCCTAATTACATAACATGACAAATTGAAAAAAATACGTCCGTATTTGAAAAAAGTTATCATACAGTAGCGTGCACATATGAACGAAACGATTTTTGGATTGTGTGTGTTATACATATTTCCTAGCAAAACACGCCAGTCAAACGTCGAAAGCGGAACTGGTATTTGACGTTTGTTGGAAAATGGATATTTTACACCGGATGTTTGAAATTTCAACTAGAGTGCTCGCTCGGATGATGAATGTTGTAGTGTGATAAAAAATACAAAGAAGTACTCGTATTTCTGCCGTTGACTATGTGCATATAACAAGCTGAGTAACTTTTAGCATAAGGCAGTTTGTATAGTGTGCAATGGACTCAAAGGAAGAGAAAACGAACTCCCTAAAAGACGTAAGAGGACCAGAAGAAAAACATGTGACCATATTTTTATAAAAAAAAATATACAGTTCATTGTAGACTTACTCCATCAAAAACTTCGTTATTACTTAAAATAAATTAGTCAGTGATACCACTGAAGTCAAACTACGACTATTACTGGATAGAATTCATAAGAGCAATGATACAGGATTACAGGAACACCTATTTGTTGACCTGGAGCATACGCCACCACCCAGCTCAAATATAAATGGGTGGAAGATTTTCTAAAGTAATATAACAAATAATAATATGTATATGTTTGCTCATTTTGTAGGCACTGTATAGCGATTGTGATTTAAATACTTGAGTGCTCTGTTTTGCATAATTCTGTTAGCTTTACAAACATGCTGAAATCTCCATAAATACGTTTGTCAAATACTTGTTCGACGTACATGGGATTTCCTTACATAATGTGTGTTAACCTGTAGATTTAATTGTTCCCTTTCAAATATTCGATGTAGAATATTTTGTTTGCTAAAAATAAATAATAAAGAAGTCTGAAGTCCATCTGATAGTAATTGGCCACTGCCGCCCATGGACATCTATATAAACCCCAGATAAGATAGTATGATTACCTAAACCAAGAAGAAAGGAGCATCATATTACTTACTTTTCACAAAATTTCGACACAAGAAAGCAAATAAATTAGTAATTTATACCAAAACATATTCATATAAGCATACTTTCTTTTTAACGAAATTACCAGACTAAGCCTACTGAATTTTGTTGATAAAGTCTCACGACTCATTTCTTTCGTAAAAGATTATTCTTGCATATATACGAGTATCAGCTTTGTTAGTATAGGTATAGCTATAGAAGCTACCGATAAATTAATACTGTCTCGCACAATAAGATATATTGTGGCTTTGGTTTGACCGTAAACGTCTCTTTTTCTCCTCGAGAGGCTGAAACGAATTGTTATAATATTTATTGCTTGCAATCCATTCTTGTTTATGTTTAGACATATTGTTATCGAAGGCACCTTTTGCTTCATACAACCAGATTGTCTGTTGTCAATGTGCCAAATGCCAGAACTCGGATGTATTCATTTTCTGAGGGATTACCTATGTGTACTAGTCGTATTTATCATAAATACGGATATGCTTTGAATTTGAATGTCTTAATTTTAAAGTCCATGCAATATCTTAGGATTGTAGAATGCGTAGGGTGGAATATTCCTACAATACTTATTTTTTCCCATTGTCATCTTGTACTTATGGTAACGTAAGAGGTAGAAAAAACCCGACGAATAGAATTTTAATATACAGAAAAGATCACGCCTTTATTAACTTTTGAGTCAAATATCGATACTACACTCGGGCTTTCTAATGTAAGTTCTCAAGAAAAATAGGAAAGAAACTAAACTCAAAGTCAAGAAAAAGAAAAAGTTCGACCAAAGATCAATCCCTTAGACAATCCCATAATACCGTCATCAATTGGACAAAATACCTCGTTCCCCCAACACAGCCGCCCCGCCATCCACGGATCCCAATCTACGAGAGAGGATAACAAAAACACAATAAAGACGTGTTCTTATTACCTTTATTGGCGACATAATTTCCAGTCAACACCCGCCCCACATCTGGAGTTGAGGAGTTTCGACCCGTGCCATCTAATAAGCTGGATGCGATACGTTTTTGATGTTGCGAAGTTATACTGAAGTTTACGGCACGGAAGTATGTTTTGGCAAACTGGTATTACGTTATTTTAGCAGTTTCTCGGTGTGAAGAAACTTGAAACTACATAATGTTATGTACGTAAAATTGACGAGGATATGTTAATAGTCTTCGAAATGTGTTATAATCGTTAGGAGAATACGGAATTACATAGTTCTTATGTACGAGTAGGAAGACGAACCACAATATATGAAACACAATGATTGCGTAATCGTTCGTGAAATAATAAATGAGCGACCCAAACTAGCGTAAACTGCGTTGTTCTTTTGTCATTACAACTGAATACAAATGTTTATCCTCTTATAACGGTTAACGATACAATATCATATTATACAATTAGAGATGGCATTTATGCTTTTTATTGCAATTTAACAACGTCCGTGGTACGTGTAGGATATATGATTGTCTTACTATTATTTAATTGTAATATTTTAGGTATAATTATTCGAGGTGATTCTGGTAGGCGTAGCTAAATCTGTGGAGTAGATATATGGCAACACTATCCTGCAGCTATTATTTTCCTATTACTTCCTCTGGTTAGATTAATAAGATTATCTTCATCATCGTTATGTATAGGTATATATAGGTAATATTTCAGTACCATTTTTATGAAATAGCAGTTTTTTTAAATTTTGATGTTATTAAATTCAACTATTTGGGTTTTGCAATAGTGCACAATGTTTTAGAGTGTCGTCTTTGTATAAATTATTCCACAACGTTTACAACATCTAAAACAGACATTATAAAGAAAAAACAAACAATAATTCATAACCGTCCATAAAGTTCCAAGTAACTCTTGGAAATTAATTCAAACGACATATCTCACATCTTTCTCGCCGCTCCGACAAGAAATGTAATAAAAGAGGACTGAACACAAGAAAATAGTTTTCTGTGCGTGGAATTTATTTACATATTCGTTGTTTTGAAAGGAACGTAACCAATTTCAATATGCTCCTTTCTGTATCCATACTCTCCGCCTCGCATGACTCACAATCCGATATAAGTGGAACGCATTTTTGACGTTAGGAATGGAATATTCTTACAGATACGTGCATGGAAATGCATGGAAATATTTTCTGAGTTACTAAGATATAATATGTATAACATGAAATGTAAATCGGTATTATAATCAATTTTAAAGATGACGATGAAGATCTTTCTTGTGAGTGCGACGACTGTAAGAACAATATTAGATTTACTCCAAAATTTTCAAATGTTACTTCATATTTTTGTCTACCGTCAGTGGCAGGTAAGTTTTGCTAAGAACTTTTCACAAATTCATCGATTTTTTCAAAATCAGCTCCATATCAGCACATCTCAAGCCGAATCTTGGAAATTGAGGCGACGTGGCCGTGAATTCTTCACTAAGACTCGACGGAACAATTCAAAACGAATCGAGAACGATTTTACTACGCCATTCTCTAGTCAATTGTATATTTTATGCTACCTCCGGGAAATCGCTGTAAAATGCCCATTTTGAACGCGGCGCGGCACCCTTTAAACTTGCAGCGCCCACATCCATAAGTAATTGTATTGATTTGTCCTATGCTGCACGATCTAGTTCGTTGTTGAATGTTTTGTTTCTATTATAATTGTGATAAATATAACATTCATTAAATCTTTAAATTTTATTTAATTGGCATAGTTATAATTTTCACAAAGGCGTTTGTGAGTTTAAATAATCACCGGTATATTTTCCAAGCTTGTTTTTGCTGCTGTTTATTTACGTTACTAATAAATAAATAATAAGATCGTACTTTGATTGATTATTTATATTGTTATTATTAAGCGGTGTTAAGACTGCTAAAACTATTCGGTGGGTGAGATTCGACCCACATCTAATCGATTTTTTGTTTTTCTATGAGTAGCGTTTTATATGAATATGCATTTCTCTCCACAATTTAATGTCCTCACTATGCATTATCTTTTACTTTATTAACTACAAAGATTTATTTATCGTAAGTTTTATTTAAAGTAAGTTGCATTTTATCGCCTCCACTTTACGAAGTTTCCTCAAAGCGCTTGATACATTACCGGCGCCTCGTTCATCCATCATCATGTCGAAAATTGCTTTGTTTAGCATAGAATGTCCACAGTGGTTTTACTTTTCTATGTCGGCCAAGGAGTAAGTTGCTGCAAGATAATAATTTATCTTCACGTTAGCTCGGAACGCAAGAAAGTAGTTATGAGGCTTCTTAATTAAAATGTTCACTAGTCCTCTCTTGTTTTACGTTATTCTAAAGTTTCTGATTTTTGTTCAAATTCAATTTGTACGTAGAAGTTAGTTTTCTGAAATGCTATCTTATTTGAGTAGGCAAACACGTTAACGTTTGTAATTTGGATACTGTTTTTCTTTCTTTCTTTTGCAGTGTTTTGTTCATTAAAATTTACTGTTATATTTATTTTGTTGATGTTAGAAATATTATACTTTCAATTTCTTGAAAGTTGTGAATGTATTAAATTGGTCTTTGTTGGTGTTTGGTTTCGTTTATTTCGTAATTGAAATAAAAGTAGGTACGTTATATTTTTTTATATTTCTTACCATTTTGAAGGACATCGTTTTGTGTTCTCATCCATAAAGTTATTTACGTAGGGTATATAAAATTGTTATTTTATTTAAATACGGTCCCGTATTTGTATCCTTGATATTTTTTATTCCAGTACAGTATCGTTAATGTACACCGGAGATAGAAAAAAGCTATTGTGGCGGGTTCTATTGAGCATTCGTTGTCTGTCTGTCCCATTGTGATCCCTGTATGAAAGGCGATTCGAACGCTGTACCGCCATGTTAATGTACCTGCGTACTTGCTTATGATATTTCGTTTTTACTCCGAGCCAATGTGTCTAATGTTATATGGTAATATTCTTAAATACTTTGGCTATATATCTTACTAATATTATAAAGCTGAAAGTTTGTGAGGATGGATGGATAGATGGATGGATGTTTATTACTTTATATTATTACTTAAGAATGGCTGAATGGATCTAAATAAAATTTGGTGCAGGCATAGACAGTAGTCTGGAATAACATATAAGCTACTTTTTATCCCGGGAAAATGTGCGATTCCCGTGGGATACATTTATTATGTTTTATCGCCGTGTCAATCTCGCTTCATTTTTATTGATTTACTTTTCAAACGCTGGTGAAACCGCGGGGATCATCTAGTAGGATTATAAGGTTGTAATGGTTTTACATCTAGTAGCATATTGCTTCTAAATGTACTTTGATCTAAAACGTGTAGCTATTAACTAATTAGAAGGGGTGTTTTGAGTGCAAACGTAGAACACCCCAGAGAATAAATCTAAAATACAACTCCCCTGGGCTTTCTGTTACGGGTTGCGGTAATTATGTAAAATTTTAAGGTCTTTTACTACCTACGATCACGACTCACGATTTTGAATTAGAAAAACAAGGAAGATAACTGCATGAACTGTATCCAACTCGGTATAGAACAGTTCTACTTGCATACGAAAAGTCGACCATAATACGTTGCTACTTCTAATGACTAAGTTGCTTGCATCATATGTAAGTCAGCCGGTATACGCTTCTATCGAAACTAAATAAGTACGTTCAAGTAGAAATACCTGTGGTGGTATATATCACTTACCAGATCGAACCGTTCTGGTTGTACCACGTACCTCCACCTATTTTATTTTTGTTATTACTTAAAAATAAACATTGAGTATACTACCGATTTTAGTAAAACAATCGTACGATAATAATAACTTACCACTTACATTTTATCGTGGTCGTCGGTCGTAGTCGTGAAGATCAAATATTTGTTTTGACTTTGCAACACTCCAGCAGCCAGTGTAAAACAAACTTGCAAACATTATGAAAATGTGGGCATATTATATTTTGAAACACTAAATTCTCTCGGAGGCACGGTAATGTTAGTAAGTTGCCTGTTATCTCTTCAAAATACATACCTACTTTGTTGTAACAGACGTGACGTACTTACTTTCCTAATTCCTACATTTGTTTTTAGTAGTGTGTAAACTTTAAATTGATATTTTTAGTAATTCTTTGTTGACTTCATACAATATCGGGTCGAGATCTTATCACATATCGCAATAAGGTTCTCTCTTGATAAGGTCAACCATAGCTGTGACACAGACAATACCAGTTTAATAAGTAAAAGTCGATCGTAGAATTTAGTAAAATTTATGTTAGTTCATGTAATCATGTTGTTCATAGGTAAGAAAACGAGCAATTAGCTACAACTACCAATCGACACCTTAGATCAACCTCAGAAAAGATTATTATTACCTGAGGTCTACCCCAGATGCTATGCTTCCCTTTTGGACTATGTTGGAACACCTCGGATAAGTAGGTACGCCGCCCTTACCACATATTACTTGTACATAGTCCATTACAACATTACGCTCTCCTGGACTCATTAACAATGTTGTAAATACATATTACTTCAGTAATAATTAGACGCTTCTAAATTACCAGCTTCGACGCATAATATCTTAGGTTAGGTACGTATGTATACTCGTATCCCTACGTATGCTATAGTTTAGCAAAACTAATATACTCACTAGTGAACTAGATGCCTTCATAGTTAATACGGACACGCCATCCCAAGAGGCAACGGCTGAGTTATTTAACAGTTTACATCGAACATTTTGAAGCCGAGCACTAATTGCGAACATTCAAGTGTAATTAATGAATCGACGGATGAATGACCATTCGGACTGGCTGTAATGTGGGATTGATTTAACAATCATTCGGAAACTACATAGTTGGGAATACCTAGACTACAATCGATTCCTAATTGCTGAGTAGTACTGATTATATCGTCACCTAGTTGTTAGGTTGTTATTCAAGTCGGTCACCACAATGGTGTCAAACACGCGGTGGGTTCCAGGTTCGATCCTAATTACGAAAAAAATACTTATACATTAGGAAAATACTCACTAATTGCAAACATTAAAGTGTAATTCATGTATTGACGTGGAATTGCCATTCAGACGGGCTGTATTGTGGGATTGATTTAACAATTATTCCAAACTCTGCACAGTTGGTTGGGAGTATGTAGACTACAATCGATTTCTAATTGCGTTGGGTGGTATCGATTGTCTCGTTGATAAAGATTTATTTGATTAAATGAATCACTACACAGTATAAACAATACACAAAATCGCTATGTATGCTTAAATCTTTAATACTACGCAACGGATTTTAATGCGGTTTTTTTTTAAGATAGAGTGATTGAAGAGGAAGGTTTATATGTATAGTAACTTCAGTTTTTTCTGTATTATATTTAGTATCAGCATTGCACCCTTGCGAAGCCGGGGCGGGTCGCTAGTAAATAATAAAATATTTAAATTTCGCACGCATAGGGTTACATGTTCGATCGCTGACCAATCAGATGTCTGAACTATGATTTTAGTTATTTAATTTGGGTCTATTTGTTTGTGTATTCGTGTTTGTGTGTGTCTGTTGTACACACGACTCAGGAAAATTCTAGTGTGAGTCGTAGTATTTGAATAAATATGGATGTAATTTTTATGAAAAGTCATATCTATTTAAATGATTCCTATAAACTCTGAGGCACTTTAATAAACTCGTGAAGTTTTATTTAAACTTTCTTTTAATTTGAATAGCTTTGAAATTACTACGAAACGTAGTAAGAAAAAGTGGAAGTAATAAAGTACTCTTATTACTTACATTGAAAGAAATAGGGGCTCTCCGAACTGAAGATTCGCATAAGTTTCTGGGAATAAAATAATATCTTCGAATAGATCGTTTTCTATTGGGCCCGATGGCGCTATTCTCTTACGATAGATTTTGTCACTAACAGATATACGATGTGATCTTGGGACCTTCTTGTCAAATTTGCGGTGAATAAGAACCGGAGTGCTTATGTAATATTGGTTTTTCATACTAAAAAGGAATTGAATTGATATGAATTATGTAATACAAATAAATGAATAATTTAAATTTTAAGTAGCGAATAGCTTCGTGGTCTCACACTGGTATACCTCACTGCCGTTCTTATATATTTCTTTTTTTATAATACGTGAATAGCAAACGAGCATGCAGTTAACCTGATGGTAAATGGCCACAGCCGTCCATGGACATTTATAATCTACCCCAGATAAAAAACAGAGTCTTACCTAAGGTTGACCACAAATGCGTTGCTACCTCTGACGACTAAGTTGGAACGCCTTGGTTAAGTCTGTCTTGCACACACCGTTAAAGCCAGACACAGCAGTGCTTAACACTGCCGTTATAAGGCAGAAATAAAGTCCTTTATTCTTCTTACTTTTAAAACTGCCATTACGTACAACGGTTAAGCAATAATGTATATTTATTTGCATTATCAAATACCTAAGTAAAATCTTAAATATTGAACACAAAAGTTTCTTTAAAATCGATCCAGTATTCTACGTAAAGCTCGTACAAATAAACAAAACAATATACTGTAAGGGCGTATGGCTAGAATTTTCAGCAAATAAACATATGAAATACCATGCTGTTTTCCAAAAAGTTTGTTTTTCAAACATATGTACGTACATATCGTTACGCATGTTCATAAACTGTGAAAAATATGTAGCGCTTGCACATACATATATGGTATCTTTGTTTCCCCGACAAAAGTTATCTGGTTCAATTTAAAAGGTTTTTTCCGCATTCGGTTATAACAAAATTGTTTATTCGACCAACAATAACGGTCCCTTTAACGGCCGGTTATCTCTTAAATCGGTGGAAACGTTTATAACCGCCGTAAAGCTGCCGGGTAAATATGAAATTTGTTTTAATGATTTTATCACAAAGTAAACTAAACGGTTAAAACGATATAAAGAATTGTTCATACTTTGTGTATGACATTATTAAGCCAGGTTCATTCTATATATACTAAGTTAAATGTGTTTTATCGAGAAAATTTAGGTATTATTAGTTGTAAAACTAGCATAATATAGCTCACACATTAAATGTTACTGTCACTCCTTGGGCAATGATCACACACGTAAAATTAATTATTATAGAATTAAAGCCCAACAATTTGACGGAAAGTTATTTGTATCGTAAAGCAGTTCTTGTGTGTCGGTGGAAGAGTGAATGCCGGCTGGCGTACAGCTGAAATGATCAGATAGAACAGAATGGTCAGATAGAAATTACTAGAGCTACCATTTGGGCGCTAGATCTAGCGCTTTTTGGTGTGTTTAACGACCATCTCAAAATTTTAGCGCATAGCGGATAATTTGGCGCTTTTCAGGGTTACTTACCCAAAGGGTAAAAAACGAACATTTGACAGTAATTGTTCTAATTATCAGCTTCCAGCTTAATTCTTGCGTCAGATTAGGGCATTGAAATATAATGCAAGACAAAAATTTGATAATATTATCTATGATTTTATTTTTAATTTAGATTAAGTGTGTACCTTAATGTTATTTTAAAGTTTTTAGTTAAAATTTAACGGTTATGTTAATATTTGTTTGAGTTTTATTTAATTCAAGAATAAAATGAAGGTAGTTAATTTAGCGTCCAATCTAGCTACATTTTGGAGGCGCTTTATTCTTGAAATTAAGCGCTTTTCTTATCATCTTAGCGCTCAGTCGGATTTTTGATCTGGCAGCCCTGGTACTTACTATCAAGTGAACTTATTCTTATTTGCTACTGCAATTTCATAAAATAAATAAAAAGGTAGTGGTGCCACCACTAGAATTTGTGGAATCGTTAAATCTCTTCAGAAATTAACAAAAAAATACAAGTTATATGTCGGCCACGTAATTATTACTAGGTGGATTAAGACGTTGTCTTGTAATATAATCAATTATTTAGTAAAGCAAGATGAGCGAAGTTGACATTTCGTATCAAAATTCATTAATAGCCCTCAGGTGCACCACCCCGCTCCTAACCCCTGGGTACTTTGACCTTACGCCGACTGAACGTTATCTATTTATGGCAGCCATTTTCTTCCCTCGGCCGTTGCCGTGTGACCTTCAACGCCCCATTAACATGAGATGCACACGTTAGGTGATAAATTTGGCTCGATAATACTTGTATGAAAATGGTAGGATGCTTTATGCTTCGACTATGGCAACACCTTGTCTTGTTTATAGCAGCAGTGTTAAGCGCTGCTGGGTTCTGGTTTAGTGGAAAGTTTACGGGTTTCAACTAGTTGTCGAGGTGTCAACGCATCACTGGTCGATCTAAGTATAATTCTATTTGGGCTTAATACATATGTTCATCACCATCAGGTGGACTGCATGCTCAGTTGCTTCCATCTTATAAAGAAATCTTGATGTGACTTCTAAGTCCAAAAAAAACCTTTTTTTTATATAACATGTGAGTAGCAAACGAGCTTGCAGTCCACCTGATGGTAAGTGGACACGACCGCCCATGGACATTTGTAATCAACCCCAGATATGTTCACGGTCATACCTGAGGTTGACCACAGATGCGTTGCTACCCCTAAGGACTGAGATGGAACGCCTCGGATAAGTCTGTCTCCCTGACCACACC
>DWPV01001482.1:0-20590 GCA_018251915.1 Urbanus proteus proteus
ATTTTATAAGGGATCAAAGGCAAAGTTTTTTATCAACACTGTAAATATATTTTAGTAATAGATAATATTTATCATTTATATGTTTGTCAGGGAAAGTGAAAGTGGCTATATTAAAAAATAGCAGTTGTAAGCATGTGTCGCTAGGGGGACTAAATATATTTATGTATGTTTCTTTTTGTCAAAAGTCACATTTTCAGATAACATAATAATTGTTTCGTATATGTGTGTTGTACGCCTACCCTATTATGACTTTATTTTGTTGAGATCCTAATCTTTTGCATAGAGAAAAGTACCTAGAGATTATTATTAAAACTAATGATAAAAATATCGAACATTCCGATAGCGTAATTACTAAAATGTGAGATAGTTCTATGTTAAGTCTCCTTGACTTCAGCTTTTAAACTAAAACATTGACACTTTACTTTTGTATTTAAAAATAAAAATAAAGCAATGTTTGTAAGGAGAAATGCGCTTAAAATCAGAATGGGTATTTAATTATTATTAAAAATATACAATAAATATGCATTTATTATGATAGTTAGTAATATATAACAATCAATACTCCTTAATTGATTAAATATAGTCGTAAATTATATTGTATGGTCGTAACATTCAATAATTTGAAGAATCTGAGGTTTTTTTTAGCATCAGACAATGTGAAGCCAATGTACCGAAATTCTTCAATTTTACCAATATTTATAGAACGTTTTCATATTCGTTATATAATAATTATGTAGATAATTTATACAACCATTCGCTACACTACAGACTACGGTTTACATTCACACCCTTTTTGTAAGAGGAGACTTTTATTTAGCAATTAGGCAGAAATAGATTATGCTTATAATTAAAAAGCATTTTATAGCATTTATTAATTTTAGATTCCACCAATTAAATCATTTACCTCTGTAAGTCAATAAATAAATACCAAAATACACATACTTGTGTCAAGACTGATACGAAAAAGTCAATTAGAATTTAAATAATTATGTACGTTGAATTCACAGTTTAACAATATTTTCTTTAAGATTATGTTATAACTTATTTAAACCATTGTAAATCATACCAAAGTTAATAAAATGTATTCACGTATTTTTTGTTTTATTAAGATTATTTGTTATAATAAAGTGGGGGATGATGTTTTAAATTACCTATGTATATCACGTAAAATTTAATGTTAATCGCTTCTTCACACCATACCGAAGTATCGACAACACCGATTGGGAATGCAATGATTTCGTAATATTGAAATTAAATGATAAAGGGCGCTAAATGTGTAATTCGACCGGAACGCCAAATGTGTGATTTAGATAGATAACGAAGATCGTAACTCTTAGTCTTCGGTTGTAGCAACGCATCTTATATTGACTTTGTATATAATCCCTACCTATACTATATAATTTTGAAGCCGGTACAGAAGCCCCTGGACAGTAATGTCCTATTAACATCAAAATAAACTCGTAATAGGGGCCTATTATGAGTTTATTACGCTAAGTGAAACGTTACTCATTTACGTTTGGTTTGGGTCCATACATCTGATACATCTCATTGCATCTACATGCAGCGCTCCTAGTGGACCGTTTAGGTACTAAAATATTACGAAACGCAAACCGAGACTGTCAAAAATTATGCTACTTCAATCCACATATAATAAAAATACTTGCGTAGAAAACCATAGTACGGTATGATCTAAGATATGCTATAATTTTGCAATGGCAATAACTACAACAAATGTAAGGACATGGCAATGATTGATGACAACAGTCATTAGCTATTTAGTGTAGCCAACTAATTAAAATTCCCCTTAATTTCACCAAAAAATTCTACGAAAATAATTCAATTATGACTTTTTGAGGATTTTTTATAGGTATAGTTCCGAGCTAGGAAAGTAGATAGGTTAATATAATCCTAAAAATCTGGATTCTCCAAGTAATTCAATCTGCGATATAGCCAGCTTGAGGTAAAGCTTGAGGTATTGGTTATATAACATTTTACTTACATTAAAGTAGACAATAACTCTACATCCAAATAAATGTTTTTGAAGGTAAAATTAAAGTTCCTTTTTTCAATTGAATAAACAAATTCAATGAATACTAGGGAGATTTTAAACCACACTGACGAATTATAAACCAATAAACAGAATTTGTAACACAGGTAACACTACATGTCATATGTCAAAATTGTCATTGTGGTTAGGTGGACCTGGATCGATTGTCACTGATACGAACGACGAATTAGTAGAGGAAATATAGAATTATGGCGTCGAAAAGGATTGCCCAGAGCTCGGTCAACTGGTCGGCGCTGGCTGAGAGGGTGCCAGTCGACCAGAAGGGAAGCCTTGCCGCTTTCAAAGTCAAGTCCGATGGATACCTCCGAAGGTTAGTTTTTACATGGATGTTACATAATTTTTGACGTTCAGCCTGTAATAATTCCAAAGTTAATTCCAGAATTATCGTAAAATAGTAGATATTTAAAAATGTACGTATTAAATTGATAAGTTTTGCCTTTTATTTTGTGTAAGAAAAAATAATTAAATAATTCTAATTAAGGGTTATAATTATCGTTACATAGTAACCGTACCGATATCAGTCGGACTTTTCATTATAAATGAGGACTATCTAACGGGGACTATGTAAAAGCACAATTAATTTATCAATGAAATTTCATATTAATTAGTAAAGTCGTAACAATACCAAGTGACTGTCAACTTTAATATCAGCAAGTATTAAACTCATTTAATAACGTAAAGTCAATTGTAATTATTTCATAACAACAAATACATTTTAAAACCATGAATTTGACTGCAAGTTGATTATCATAAAATTATTCTGGTGTATCATATAATTCCAGAGTGTTGGCGAACCCTCCAGAGCCGCCAAAGATCAACTGGACGCTATACAAGCAGACTGTTCCCATTCCCGGCATGGTGGACAACTTCCAGAAGCAGTACGAGGCCCTGAAGGTCCCATATCCCGCGGACACCTTGTCCTCAAAGGTTGACGCCCAGTGGGCTGATGTGAAGAGAGCCATTGAACAATTTATTCAAACCTCCAATGCTAACATCGCATCGTAAGTTTCATAATCAGGTTATAAAAGTAGTCAAATTCTTTATTGATCTCTAAACTCCACTGTGATACCTATTTCTACTTAATAACAGCGGTGTTAAATACTGCTGTTTTGGTGACATACTTATATGAGGTGTTAGAACATATTCCTCAAGGATAGTAAAGCAGGCAAGAATTTATTCTAATCTGGGGTTGATCACAGCCGTCAATAGCCATCATTAACCAATAGATGGACTGTATGTTGACTGATATCACAGGATTTAAAGTACAGAACCATGAAATATGGATGAGTCAATTTTTTTTATGCGGTTTCCCACCCCTTCACCTATGGAAGTAATTTAAATTGAAATTTCTATTTTCAAGAGATTTTTTAAGAGTATGTAAAAACATAACATCTATAAACGAAAATGATAGCAGACTCTATTGCACCTAATAGCAACTGATATTAACGCCCGCGAGGGCAGCCAAATGCATGTAGATCACACGCTAACTCTTTCTTCAAAAATTAAAGTAGTTAAAAGTTACATTTTAGACATTTAGCTACATATCTGCCAGTAAGACTTAAAATCAGTTAAGCCATTTAGAAGATTATGTCAAACAGACCGACAAAAATTTTCTAATTTTATTTTTATGGGTTCCATGTATACTTTCAAATGCATCTGGTAAAAAGTTGTAATTTTGAAATAACAAACACACTTCAATTATATGTACTTGTATTGTATAGACTCTAAGAATGGATTTCTGCTATTTTACACCTTATTATAATGTCTGCACATACAATGTTGCAGGTAACAGCTAGGTTTTAAATTATCAATACCTTGAAGTATGATATGCTCATAATAGAATTGAATCTTGAATTGTAACAGTGATCACATTTAGTTATAAAGTATAATGCCAGAGTAAACCACACTTATAACTTTGACTTTTCAGATTTGAAAAGGAAATCCAGCAAATCCAGGCTCAACTGCCATACGCCGCCATGACCATGGAGGACTTCCGCGACGCCCATCCCGACCTGGCCCTCGACCCCATCAACAAGCCGTCCTTCTGGCCACACAACCCTGAGGAGCAGCTCGACTACGTGGACCCTGACAAACCAGCTCACGCTGCCCACTAAACACCTTAAATATGGCAGATTTTACAAAATACACTATCAGTAACATCCCAAACGCATAGTTTGTCTTTGTAATAGTTGAGCCATACACCGAGAGATGTGAAAAATAAATATTCTGTATAATTTATCATGTAGGAATAAATGTTAAATACAACATCTAAATTGTGTTTGAAACAACAGTACCTTACTCTAATAAGACCCTAATCCAATGCTACTTCAATCATAGTTTAATTGCCAATTGTTTAGACCACATACATACATCACAATTGCGACAAGATGGCAAGAAGTAGGTGTGAATAGCATCTCTGCAGTCTTGTAGCTGCATAAAACCTTATCGTTGGCTCCCATGTAAACAATCATATGTCTAAAAAGTCAATTTTACCTTTAATAATGTTCTTTGTTTTAATAGGCTATAAGGCTGTAAAGATAAAAAACTATTAATAGTTTAAAAATATCTTTAAACTGCTTTCTTGTAAATTGACTTGGACATACAACAGTTTACTTGGGAGCCATCGATATAGAATAATGTGGTTGACTTATCCTAGTCAGTAGTAGTTGTAGTCTCGATGTAGATTTTATTTTCCATACTGTTAATTCGGACATTAAAATGTGGTCATTGTGCCCACAGTTGTAGGTGAGATTTGGTCGAGATATGTGTTAAAAACATTAAGAGGTGCTAAACAAGTTATCATTTTGTATGTTGGGGTAAACATTGAAATAAGGAACAAATTTCTTTCATATTTTCGTATATATTTATATTATGAATTGCACAAGTTCAATACAACTTTGTTATCAACAGTTATGTCAGACGAGGGAATGTTTCACAACTATTATACCTGAACAAACTATATTTGCTATAATATTGTGGTTGTAAAACGTTTGTGCAGTAAGATAGTACGCTAAACACTGATAAGATACTTTGCCGTCAACGTATCTACTTGAAAAAATAACAATCTATTAAATGTTATGTATTCATTAACACTGGTTCATCAGGGATTTAGTCTCCATAAATTAAAGTATAGTGAGCTCCAAATTTTTACCCGAAAATTAAACTATAAATATAATATCTTTGAAACTTATGATCTATCTATCAATTCTAAATAATATAAAGAAATGTATATGTAGTAAATTCTATTTTACTGTTTTCTTCAAAATTACTGAACTTTATTTTTATTTAATCAACTGCATCTTTACCCCTTAATTACTCTTTAACAACAAAAAAACTTATGCAACCTTAGAAGAGAAAATCCGAGATGGATATTTAAAAAATATATATAATTGATACTAAAGTACAAATGATTTTATCACTCCTGATATGCTTCATAACATTCATCTTTGCTTCAACAAGCATGCATATAAATTATCTTTTTTAATGTTAAATCTTAGCAATTCAACTAAATTTTGAATCAAAATATTTTGCAGTGCTTGAAACCAAAGAAATGTAAACTTTCCATAATAACATGTGCAATAACAATTAAAATATAACTCAGCCACACGGTGCATTAAAATATTGTTAAATGAAACATAGTTTTCATTAAAATTCGAGGACACTTACATTTAAAAACCTTGATTTGTCTACGACAATAATATTGACTATGTATGTGGAATTCCCATCTATGGACTAAACTATTCGTCTACATGTGAATTACTGTGAAGCGGCGTACAAATGTACGAGTGAATTAAAAAAATTGTGTACGTACGTTAGAAGTTATACCTCTTTGGCGTAATTGGTAAACTATAAGCATAAAATGAAAACCAATAGATAAAAGACAAAAACCAATAGATAAAAGTGAATTATAAAAAAGAATGTTAACTTCCAGATTTTTTTATTATGAGAAAATATGAGTACATAAGTGCACAATACTTACATTTATTACTATATAAATATGAAATAGTTTGCCAGGAGCGCCAAAGAAGTAACCTCAATAACACTAACATAATTATTAACATCTATTTGGTCGGTGGGGGTGGCTGCGAGTACATGTTATAGTAGCTGGTGGGAATGGAGGAGTTCTGGTTCTGTCCGAAGGTCTGCCCCTGGGTGTAGTTGGTCTGGGCCTGACCAAAGCCCCCCTGGAAGCCCCGGCCGCGGCCGCCGCGTCCCCCGCGGCTGAACGAGTTCTCCCTGCTGAAGCCCCCCTCGCGACTGCCAAAGTTGGATCTCGTGTTGTAGCCTGTGCCCTGGTTAAAGCCGTTAGACGAATCGTTGTCCCATCGAGATGCTGTAATGACATAACATATGGTTATCAAATGAAGCTAATTTTAACATTACCTTAAGGCTACACATGTAGTATTTTTGGATTATCAATAGACAAAAGCATCAGGATAATTATAACCCTGTCATTGACGAAAAAATATTATATTTAAAATTTAAATCAGATATGAAGTTACAACAGGAATTCACTTAAAAAAATATTTGTATGAAAACTCCAAATTTAAAAAGATATCTTAATAAAAACTCCAACACACTCGCAACATTGTGTAAATAAGTAACTTATCAGATTGTGAGGTCGCTCACCAAGCGTAGCTAACACCAATATTAAACTGAATTAAAAGCCACTCACATCGTTCGCTACCAAAGCGCGGTCCGCCGCGGCCCCGGCCCCGGCCGCGCGAGCCGCGGTCGCCGCGCCCGTCGTCCCGCTCGCGGTACCGCCCGCGACCTGCAACAAACATTGTATTTTTAAAAGATGCTTTCTACGCATATAGCCCCACAGTAGGATTATCTCCTGTGTCGTGGGTGCCATGGACACACAAAGACGAATACACTAACACCCAGACACAGAACAGAAATCTAAACTTTTCATTAAGATATCTGTCTAGCCGGGATCGAACCCGAGACCCACTGCGTGGCAGACCAGTATGGTAACCGCTCCGCCATGGGGGTCGTCGATAATTTATTATAACAAGCAGCTGTAACAGCAGTGTAGCGCTGCTGTGTTCTGGTTTGAATAGTATGGTTAGGGAGACATACTTATCCGAGGCGGTCCAACTTAGTCCGCAGGGGTACCAATATATCTGTGGCCGACCTCAGGTAGGACTGTAATCCTTTCTGGGGTTGATTACAGATGCCTCTTACAATCAGGTAGACTGCATGCTTGTTTGCCACATACAAAAAAAAAATCCGACCACCCGCGTGACTGAACAGTCATCATAACCGTCTACCACGCAATAGGTTCCAGGTTCAAACCCTGGGCAGACAGATGTCTGAATGATGAATTTAGATGTGTTCTGCATCTGCATCATTTCTGCTTCTTCGGCATTTGTATTCATCTTTGCATGTTCCCATTCATTTATGTGTGTGTTAAAGTTAGGTTATGAAGGTAATAAATATCGTCACTTACTGTACTTCCCCTTGAATCCCATGCCGCACTGCGCCAGCTCCATGAGCTTGGGGTTGACCACCTGGTTGGCCTCCTGCAGCACCGACATCAGATCCCGAGCCTGGAAACATTATATGTTGTATTCATTGTCAAATTTAATTAAACCGACTTTACACCGCTGTACGTAGGTGATTCGTTAAATAAACACTGCTTTTATAAGCCCTAAATAGGAGTGTGAAGTGTGTAGCGTCATATCATAAACGATTCTACTACTTTTATTCTTCCTTTACCTTTTTTTGTGTTAAGATAAGATAAAATTACTATCAATAGGATGTTCTGGAAGAATGAAACGCCCCTAGTAAATATTTAATTATTAATCTTAATTAAGCAGTAATACATATGAGATACAACATACATGAATAACATTGTATGCTTAGTAACGGTAGTACGTAAGCGGTGGCACTTAACTCATCTTTACTAATACCCTTAGTCAAGCTTGCATCAATTGCCTTACCGCAGAGCACTACGAGACATGAGAGAGTTGCCTAGGCTATAATCTACTGCGCTGACTACGGAAATAGTAGTAAGTCTTACCTTGGCAGAGTTATTGGGCGTGAAGAGCGTGTAGGCGGTGCCGGTGTTCTGCGAGCGGCCCGTGCGGCCGATGCGGTGCACGTAATCCTCAGAGTTGTTCGGATAGTCATAGTTTATCACAAATTTCACGTCCTCCACGTCTGCAGAGATTGCATGCGTCAATTATACGCTGTTATTACAATACGTGCAACTGCAGCGTTCACATATATAACGTACATACGTAAGATGTGAATATTGTGAAGGGTATGAAAGCAATGCTTCAGTCATAAAATATTATGATTGAATTTCGACAATTTGAATAGAATTGAGAGTAAAATTTTAAGAAAAGACACGTTATAAGATAAGAAAGAAAATCAGAATAGATGTAATAGTATAATTCCTATTGTAGCATAGAAGTCTATATATGTTAATGCTACATTTTACTAATTCCATAATATATTATTATCATTGATCATTGTGTCAATATTTCGATACAGATGTTGCGGTTATTAAGCCATACTGTTTGGTACGTCCAGGTCAAAAAATCGTACTCTTAGACTGAGGCAGTTTGCTTTCAAATCCTTCAAATAGTAAACATATAAAGACATCACAAAAGTAGAAAATAGAAAAAGATGAATCGATGGAATAGATAAATAAAATGACATTAAAATATGAAATATAAAAAAGATACGCTGCAATTGCATAAGACAACAACACCACAAAACAAATTAATGTTGATAAAAAAATCCGAAACTCCACTATATTATGAAATTTTGTCGAAGAAAATAATTATTGTATCAAAACCACCAAACGCGAATTAAAGGTCTAAAATAACAGTCATGTAATGGAAATTCGCTTGGGGGAAGAATCCTTACAAAACTTTGGGCCAACAGTAATGCCTTGTGAAACTCCATTTTATATGAGATCCATATTCATATGAATTCAAAAAATATTTAAAGTGTAATAAATTGAAATACTAAAAATTACTCAATAATCCAATGTTACAAGTAACATATCAGACAATTTGTACTTTAATATTTAACAATGGCTAGTAGTGCTGTCAAAGGCCTTAGAGTATTCATGTAAGTACAAGAATTGTTCCCCCAAAACGAACTATTGACATATTTACCTTGTCAATCGCATGGTGAACTTCGAAGACAGCTGGAAATAACTGTATTATGCCCATCAGTGGATCCGGAGTGTTGTAGGCCAAGAGTCGAACGGTGTGCTGACTTTATCAACATCCTCATACAATCTGTGACGCCTAGCGCGTCTTATATTTACTTTGTCAGGTGGCGTAGGGCACTTTAGCTTTGTTCGGTAAATCTCACATGACACTTAACCAAGCATTTATTGCTCTGTTCCGATTTGGTCTTGATTTCGTTAAAATCCCCAGAGTATTAAAGTTCCTATAGCTTGAGTGAAATCTTTACTTCTAAATGAGGATTAAGTTGTTACAAAAACCATCTAATGTGAAACGCCAATTGTCAAGACCAATATCGTTTATTTCAAATTTACTGCAATCCCGCCCGATACCAATAATTATAGAGGCAGCATGCTTATTCGAACAGTGTGCGCTGACAGTGAACGTAAATCTGTCATTCGTGTTGTGTAAAAACATTTCCATTAGAATAATTGGAAAATCATTGTGATTCTGTTTTGTTAGTGATCACTAAGTAACTGTGAAGTCAGCAACACACCGCTAGTTTAGCCCTTATCTCTGCACGCATGCGCCTCTGAAATAAAACAATTGAGAATAATGCTGAGTCAGTCATGGAAATTTATTCTTACTTTATGGACTATGGCGATTGAACGCTACGACTGAATATAAATTAATCATGTTAAAAATTAATGTATAAAAAGCCAGATAACGCAAATACAATCAATCATAGCGTTCATTGAGACATAGTCCATGAACATTCTAAATGGCATTATTGAACCATTGCCGCGCTTATAATTATGTTCCAATATTCACAGTTCTTTCATGTCACTTTATTATGATCAAAATATATTTATATATTTATTTTATTATTTATATATTTTATTTTATTACTTAATATTGAAGGCTTACATTTTTTTAAACAAAGTTTTACATTTACTGTAGCATTTTAAATCTTAAAAACCATTAATAGTCATTTCACAAATCCACAAATATAAAGATTAAAATATTTTATAGTCTGATTAGTGACTGCAACCCAGATATGTCTAATAACTGTGAAACCTATTGTCTATTAAATAATAACCCGTCAAAATAAAAACAAATAATATTTATCCTAAATACACAGAAATAGCCTTTGACAAACATAGATATTATTGTGTAAAACCTAGTAAATATGACACTGCTTTGTAATACCGTAAATAAATTCGTGAATACTGGAACTCTTTGAATCAGGTGCCCACCATAAAGCATAATGAGTCCCATCGTAGTAAAACGAGAACTGAAATTATCGTGCGTAATGGTGTCCCTCAGGGTAGTACACTCGGACCCCATGTTTCTAATCAAATAACTTAGCAATGGCGTCAAATACCTTCCGCTACGCTCCTGACACATCTCTTAGACCTGTAGAACACCCCGGTTTAGCAGTGCGAGATTTTTTCAACTTTTCTTTAACTATACTTTAACTCAAATCAAAAGATAAACTCGCAACTGCTTATACAAAAATCTTCTGTTTGATGCCTTTTTTTCATTTGAAATATTTGCAAACTTAGATAAACCCTGACACAGTTATTAAAACAGAAGAGAACCTTGCAGTGAAATTATGTGCGAGTTCGCAAATATTTCAGTTTTATTTCATATTATATTTAACGGCGGGAGAAATCACCACCTTTTTCAATTAATTTTATATTCTTCTAGACATTTGATTGCGGTGGCACAAACATAAGATAAGTAACTTCTGGGCAAGTATACAGTGATATAATTCTAAATGAGTATACATAATAGACAACGCCACGAGGACTCAGGAAGGAGATTGTATTTCACTTCAACTAACATTTTGGCACTGTTATTGTTTCGTTACGTTACATTATGTACGAAATGTCCTGTTTAACATTTAGGCTATTGTCTACCTTTTGATAAACCGTAGGCTTTACAGCTGCGGGTACATTATACCTACGTCGATTGGTAGTCAATAAGTAGCAACCTTAATATTGGTTTCTAAAATAGTAATGTTTTTATTTATACATCTTTCAGTTTTTATGAAAATATTAAATGGTTATTTATTCAACACAGCTCAATTAATAGTAATTATCACCTAAGCTTTTTAATAGTAGGATCATATCATAGACATGTTAAAGTGGTACCACAAGTTCAGAAAAATACGTACAATGATATATTGGTATAAGTATGATAGGATATTGTAAGGTACTGTGGTATAATAGTTCTGATACATCAAGTGGTACATCAAGTATACTCCTACAGTTTATATGTATAATAGTGCAGCAGTTACAGTTGTAGTACATCGGGTACAACACAGTGGTACAATAATTATAGTATAGTGCTAGTACCATAAATACAGTATAGTACTTATGGTGTAACTGGTATAGTGGTACTGGAAGGTACACTGGTAGTACCACACGCACAGTTCAGTGGTACAACAGTGTCGGAAAGGCAATACTCAGCTGGTACTGTAGTTTCAGTCAGATACAGTACAAAATTACAACAAGTATTTTATAGTCGTACCATAAGCACAGTGTGACGGTACCAAGGTACAATGGTACATCATCTCGTTACAACGTGTAGAACAAGTCAGGTGCAGTACAAAAATCAAGACAAGCGTGGTATCATAGTACCTCAAGTGCAGTGTGACTGTACTCTGCGGTACAATGGTACATCACTACTCACCCAGGCCGCGCGCAGCCACGTCGGTGGCGACGAGGATGCCGCCGCGGCTCTGCCGGAACTGGTTCAGCACGTAGTCGCGGTCCTGCTGGTTCTTGTCCCCGTGGATGGACAGCGCTCGCCAACCCGCCCGGTTTATTGTCTTTGTTATCTCGTCCACCTGCGGAAAGGTGTTAGAATATCAGAGGCTTCAATCTATGAACTGCCACCACTTGTTGTATTACTAGATGACACCGCGGTTGCACCCACGTTAAAAAAATAAAAAAGAATACATATCAAAACATTAATTACACCGAACTGTCCCGCGACGGCGTTTACAAGCACGTGGCGCGCGCGCTATTGCTTTTTTTCCAAAATTAAAGTAGCTTATATGTTATTCCAGATCATAATCTATCTCTGTACCAAATTTCATCCAGTTCTGTTCAGCTGTTTTAAAGTTATAGAGTAACAAACATTCATCCATCCATCCATCCATCCTCACAAACTTTCAGCTTTATGTTATAAGTAAGAAGTAAGATATGTATGTACACTAATTTTGTACTATTTTTACAGGTCCTAACATTTCTAATTTTCTAGCCTTTTTTTATAAAATGAAGTAGCAAACGAACATGCAATCCATCTGATGGTAATTAGCTAATGTAGCTCAAGGATATTTGTAAAAAAAACTTTATATAGAACAATGGTTTTATCAGAAGTCAATCACAGATTTGTTGCTATTCTTAAGTGCTGAAATGGCTCATACGAAAGTGACCTAGTAATCACACGCTTCCAGAGTAATTTTCCATTTGCATTTGTGTTGAAATCTCATGTTGTTTCTTCTTCTACTTCATGTTGTTTCATAAAGAATTCTTTCTGAATTTAAAAATATATTTAAACAAAAACAAACCTTCCGCTTGGTCTCAGCGAAGATGATCGTCTTGGTCTCTTCCTCTGAAGCAATCTCCGACAACAGAGTCAACAGCTTATCATTCTTTTCCCACTCCTCACACACATCAACAATCTGCAGGATGTTGTGGTTGGCTGATAGTGACAGGGAACCAATGTTGATCTGAATATAATCGTGGAGGAACTCCTCGGCGAGATTCTGCACTTCCTTCGGCCACGTTGCAGACCACATAAGAACCTGCAAGGATAAAGTGGTAAAAGACTTAAAAACTTGACTACAAAAAAAAAAGATGCACTAAAAGACCAAAAAATTGAGAATACAAAACAAAATTAAAATATACTCTACTTCGGTTGACTGTTACGATCTGATAGCCTAAGTTAATTAGCAAGGAAGGTTTCCATAATCAATTAATCACCTGTCTGTCTGGTCGAATTTGTTCAATGATCTTTCTTATTTGGGGTTCAAAACCCATGTCCAACATTCTATCTGCTTCATCTAGCACCAGATAGGTGCATCGACGAAGATTTGTTGTGTCTGAAATGCAAAAAAAGAATATTAAACAACAGAAATTATTGTAACATATTTCTTAGCTCTTTCTTTTAACCAAAACTTGAGTTTAAAAAGTTTTATAAGAATAGATTATGCTAGCAATAAGTGACAATAATAATTAACAATATAGAAAAAAAAACAATCTTTTTCATGATTAATACAAGCAGATCCATTGATAATGTAGTTTGCATGGTCTGATTTCTAAAATAGTATCAATGATGTAATGTAATAAATAATCAACAAAGTTATTGTGCCATTGTTTCAATACAATAACAAGTACATACTATTGTATGGGAATGAGGAATTTCACTTTAATAAAACTGTTACATTATGCAATACTAAACTTGAGACTAAACATAATAAGATAAACTTAACGTAAGTGCCACTTACCTTTCTCCAGGAAATCAATAAGCCTGCCGGGTGTGGCAATTACTATCTCCACTCCTCTTTCCAAGCACCTCCCTTGAGGACCCTTGGGGGCGCCCCCGAAGATGCAAGTGTTACGCACTTGAACGCTTTGCCCAAAATCATTGGCCACCTGTCAAAGAAAACATTCATATGCAATAAGTAAAAGGATGTTCTAAAAATGATATTATAACCCCCAAAATTGTTGGAAAAACAATAAATTAAAAAACCGACAACAAAAAAGTTGTGGTTGTACACAGTTTAAAAATAAACAAATTTGAAGTATGAGTAATGGTTGAAATGTGTCAAAGCATAAGATTACAATGGTCAAGTTTAAAAACAAAAATATATTATGATTTGTAACTACTTCATGAAATTACTGTTACAATAGACAGTTACGACAAACAATAAGTAAAAAACTAAAACAATGCTAAGAGATCTACTTCTAAGATGTTCTAAAAAACGTGAAATAAAGCATAGGCAAGAATACAAAATAAAAATAACGGTGCTAAAAACAAATCTTAAGGTTACGTTCAG
Source organism: Urbanus proteus proteus (assembly GCA_018251915.1). Taxonomy (NCBI): domain Eukaryota; kingdom Metazoa; phylum Arthropoda; class Insecta; order Lepidoptera; family Hesperiidae; genus Urbanus; species Urbanus proteus. The sequence goes on from DWPV01001482.1 coordinate 14,291, forward strand.
AAACCTTACCTATGAAAGGGAAAATTTAGAATTTTGATTAAGATTTAGTTAATGCAAACAATATGCCCTACCAAACGTAATGGAGGTAGTTCCTCGATTGCTTAGGTTTTCGAACATAGCCTGACTGTGACAAGCTAAACGCTACAAGTATTCAAATATCAAGTTACTATGTCGCAGTGGTCCCTGTTGTTCATCTCAGCAGCCACTCCATTCATGGATATCAGGGCCTTCGAGCGCAATGGAAAACAAATAATCGTCTTATTTTCTATTTATCGTTACAATACTGATGTTAAAGTGGATTAATCCTTGCATTGATAAATTAGTACAATCAGGCTAAGAATATTTTGGAGATTAATAAATGAAAAAATAAGTGTTCACAACAATTAGGCAGCCAATATGTCTACAGCTGTGACAACATTAATCGCAGATGCAATATTTGTATTTAACATTAAACAAGCTCATTATATCCATATGTTATTCTGAAATGAACCTAATAACGATGCTATAAATTTAATTTCATTAATTGAACATTTATTTCAATAGCCTAGTTTTTGCGATTCAAAATGTTGCAAAATATTTGGTCTCAGTAGTAATATAAAGTGCCTACTGGTTTACGATCAGATAAATCTAGCAAACAGACAGAAAGAACACAATTATGTCACCTATATATTTTACAAACATCAGGACCTAACGTTTACTATCACTATTTTTTACAAGCCTCTTTTATAACAATCCCAGAATTAGAAGAAGGATGCTCATTGTCCATATCATTTGCAACAAATGTTTAAACAAGATGAATAACCATCAAAGACCAATAATGTAGATGCTTTTAATATATACATAGATATGTATTGATATATATACTATTTGTTTCTTACCTGCTGTATTTGTTGGGCAAGTTCCCGAGTAGGAGCTAGCACGAGAACTATTGGTCCCTCGTCCCTCAATAGCCTCGGCTGGTTGATAATGTGAACTATAGCAGGGAGAATATACGCCAGAGTCTTTCCTGAGCCTGTTTGCGCTATCCCCACCATATCTCGTCCTGACAATGCAATAGGCCAGCCCTGGGCTTGGATTGGCGTAGGATGAGGGAAGCCCTGTTTCAAAATCTCTTTCATAGCATAATCAGGGAAACCTCCTTCATCAAAGTACATGCTCGGCGCGGGCACGTCGCGTCCTTTCACCGTGATTTGGTGCTCGCTGCGGTACGCTTCTACTTCGTTCATGGACCGATTCTGTACGTTCGGGTGTGGGACGTAGAAGTTCTTTTGGAACGGGGTTAGTTGAACGCCGTCCCATCTGATTTTGCGGAGGTTTCCGCCGGGCTGGTCATTTTTGAAGCCCCCGCGGAAGTCGTCGCGGGCTCCGCCACCGCGAGAGAAGCCTCCCCGGCCCCCGCGTCCGCCGAAGCGACTGCCGCGGTCGTCGGAGCGGTCGTTGGATCTCCCGCCGCGTCCGCCTCGGCCCATCCCGCGACCCCGGGAACCGCCGCCACGTCCGCCGCCGCGACCGCCACGTCTATCGTCGTACCTACATGACGCCATCAATAACTAAAAAGTTCCAATAAAACAACCAATTTCATAAAAAAAAATGGGAACTTACATCTTTACAGCGGTTTAGAGTTTCACGTCGCAGTTACAATAAGTTTAGGAATTTGATTTTAATCTACTTGTTTACTAGTATACTTCTCTATTAATTACTACGATATCACAATTTCAGCTTAAATTTGCTAGAATATTAAAATAACAGGCAAGGCTTGTATTTTACAACAGGATTAGCAAGCCGCCATTTTTGATACTTTATTTCGTTTCATTCGCCGCTTTACATGACGTCATTGACGTGTCATCAAATAGGAAAGTTTAATGATTTACTTTAGTATAAATTATAAAATTGACAACATAAATTATTATTTTTACTTAAAATGTGTTAGATATTAGGTACTCAATTAAATATAACAAATATGTTGTGGTATATTATTTGTTTTTCTAGAGTAGATTTGCGTGAAAGGAAACGTTAAAAACTTATGATTTGTCACTGGCCTACCCGCTATAATTCAAAAATATTGCCACTTCCAAGTATATTCTTTCCTTGTTTGTATAGCTTTTCTCCACCGGCTTCTATAAATTCATTGATTTGTTTTAATTAAAATTTAGTTTAAGCGCCTTTTTTACAATATATTTTTATAAAAACTTATACGTAGTTGGTACTTTTGTAATATGTAGGTCACGATCAAAGAATCCTTGAATGCTTATTGATTTAACAATAAGGAGCAGGCTGGAGTTGTTCCTTGGTGCACAGAACAACCATTTTTTTAGAATTATATCAAATATAGTTACATAAGAGATAAGAATACAGTCTAATCATATGTATGTAACCACGACAAGAAACTATTGAATATAACTGGTTAAAGTCATGGACAACTCAATCCCAGTATTCGAAAAGCCGCACCCTCGAGTGAGCGTGTTGGACTGGACGAGGAACATCCAGCGCCTGCAGAACGAGGCCCGGCTGCGGCGGCAGGAGGGCTACGAGCTGCGGCAGACCGGCAACCAGCTCCGGAACGAGACTAGCGTCACCACGCGGTGGGATAACTATGTCAACAATCAGTTGATGCGGGATAGGTAAAGAGATTTAAATTTTTTAACACATGTTTATTTTTTGCTCCAGACTACAGGATATTTTCGGTATCGGTCGGATATTGCCTACGTAAATATTAGCCGATACACAATGTCTTCATGGATAATCAATTTAAAAGTACGTAATGGATCTAATGTAAATAAATTTAGGTACATGTCTGCCTAATCTGGTCATTGTGGTCACTTACTACCTGATTGACTGCATGCTCGTTTGCTACTTCTATAGTTACTATAAAAAAATGATGTTTTTCAGGATTTTCGAAGTTCAATCATGGAGAGAAAATCAGCGCTATACTAGAGAATGCGTTCGAGATGAGACTCGAGTTTTACGGGAAGAGAAGAATGCGACGGAACTCCTTCTAGAGTCTCTTCAAGTGCCCCTCATGGTGGTGTCGCAGTGTCTCTCGAACAGGGACCAGAGGGTACCGCCTGAATTGACCAGAGATCAACTTGGGGAGGAGCTAAAGAGGGTTAGTTAGTGACTTAAGGTATTGTAACTTACTTGATAGCTTAGCGGTAAGAACTTCTGTGGTGTGAACGTGGTATGAACTTTTGTATGACTATACATGATTCGTTCAGTGACTTCATTCTAAGTCCAATATCTATGGCAGGGTCCCCAAGAGGCTCATTATTAAGAAAAATCATTTTTCATTCATTATCTTAATAAGCCTTTAACAAACTAAAACGTATTTTCTAAAAAAAATGCCGTTTTTTTAGTTTGCCACTTATAGTTGGTTTACTGAATATGATCCTTATTAGCAGCTCTATCTGTTGGTCTAATAATACAGGGTGTTATTTTTTTGTCATTGAATTTGTTCGATTCCCGGGTAGGGGAATAGATTTTTTGAAAAACTCATAACACATATTTATTTTTTGTTAAAATCGCTCTCTTAAGTCTCTTCAGCATTTTTCGTTAATCTTTATAGTTTCTGATTTTCACAACACGTACTCTTGAAAAATTCACCCTGTAACTATATAATTTTAACCAATCAATCTAGGAGTTGCACATAATAGAGAACAGCAAGCGAGTCCTAACCGACGTGTGCCACATGGGCTGGCAGAAGATCAAGGAGCTGGAGAACGTGTTCTGCCGCCTGGAGCGCGAGATACAGAACAAGGATGACGCTCTCATGCTGGAGTACCATGTCAAGGACATTGACAGGGAGAGCTCTGATATCTCCTATAAACTGGAACCGACTAGAGTGCCTCAGGAGTAAGTTGGTTTTGAGTTATTTGATTAAAGGTGGTAGAATTCTATGTAGTTGGATTCCAATGGCACTACCACCACATCTTGTTCTGTCTAATTATAGAAATGTTAAGTGCTGCTATGATCTGGTTTGAAAAAGGGAGGGGGACATACTTATCGGAGGCGTTGCAATTTTTTTGTTATGGTTAGCAATGCATCTGTGGTCGACCTAAGGTAGAGTTTATATCTTATCTGGGCTAGGTCACAGAGGGCCACGCGTAGCAGTTTCCATTTTTCGTCAACTGGACAGCATGCTCGTTTGCTACTACTATTCTATAAAAAGAGGTTTCCTAACACACTTAACAGAAGGTAATCCGTTATAGATCCACGACAGAAGAAAGCTACGTTCATTGCATCGAGAATACGATAAAAATCGCCGAGCAACTGATGAAAGAATCCAAAGATTTGCGAGAGACGATGTTCAAGAGCCGGGAACAAGCGACCAACCAGATGTATGCTCAAAGTCAGCAAGTGGAGATGATCATGAGAAGACGTGTGTATGATATCCAGCGAGCAAGGAATGAGATGGAGTGGCAGAAACATAAGGTTAGCATAAAGATAATAAAGATTTAAAAAAATGGCAACATCATACCTGGGGAGAGCCGTGTTCCGACAAGCTTCGAACTAAGTCTCAGTACGGAGCTTGCATTTAAGTAACATGTAGGGAAAACTTCGAAAGCGTGTTTTAAAATTAGCTACTAGCGCTATCTCTTGAAGAGTTGCGGAAAGTCGTCATACTTAAAAACATAAAATTGATCAAAATTATCAAATTATATTTATTTTCATGGTTTATGTCCCTTTCCAGCTGGAAACAAACCTAGCGAAGTTGGACAGGGAGATAGAATCACTAAGAGCTGCGGTGGCAGACAAAATTAACCCTACCAAGCTGGTGGAGACCAGGCTTGAGATCAGGACCAAGCGCCCCGTGCTGGAGAGAGTTCAGGTAAAATAACTTAATAATATTTCGTGTTAACCTTAAGAAACCTTAAAAAGTTGTCAAATAATTATGAGGTAATACCGAATTTTGTCCCCCAGGCTATAAAAATAAACCACCTTTAAAAAAGAAAAAAGTCGTGGCGGTCGCGTAGACAACTCACTCAACAGTTTTTTTTTTTTAATTCTTATCAAAATCTTTCAGGATAAACCAATGAGAGGCTTAATCGAGGAGTTTGAACGAGTCCACTTGAGCACGAACATGCTAGAGAAGAAACTAGAGGACGCTCTGTAAGTTAATGCACCATTGACCGCATTTTAATAAGGGAGTGTCATCTGTAACCACAGACCGTAACTGGTTTTTCTATCGAAGCTAAACCGTTGGTTTCGGCTAACATTGTAACTTTTTTACTTATGAAAACATATGAAAATATTCTTAGTTGATACAAAAATTTCAGTCAATTTATGGCCGAAAACGAAATAACCGAAATTGTTATACAACATTATTTCATACTTTTTAGATTTATGGAAAAAATAAATTTTATCTAAATATAATTATTCTAAAACCACAACAAACTCTATTTTTAGACCCGTTCACAACAATTTATTGCCATTTCCCCCCAGCACCACCTACCACGGCATGTGGACCCACCACGCGCGCGTGACCAAGGACCTGCAGCAGAAGAACCAGGCGCTGGAGACCGACCGGCGACTCGTGGAGATACGGAAGCCGCTGCACAAGGCCAGTGACGCAGAGTTCGCCAGGAACGTGGGCTACTGTCGTATGGCTGATGAGTTGATTACTGATTAAGGCTAAACGTAAATTAAGTCACACGAAATTCATGAATTTTTGCCACAGCTGGATTCACATTTTAAGACCTCCCCCCTCACCAGTGTGACGTCACATTTTTGACAAATACATAGAAATAAATAAATTTAAACAGCAGTTACAAATTTGGAAATGTGGCTCAGGCTCAGGCTCCCCTTTACCCCTTGTCACATCCTCCCTCCTCGAAATTGATGACTAACCCCTTAGGCCCTCGACGGCGGTCGCATCCACGTGGAGCGCTGAAGCTTTTTAAAAAATTAAAGTATGCCTATGTTACGCCTTAGACCTTTAGCTAACTTTCAGTGAAAGTCCTGCAAAATCGGTACAGCCGTTTCAAAGATTACCTCGGCCTAACAAACAGACAGACAAAAAAATGCAATTTTGTTATACATATCGTGTATACTTTTATATGCATTGAGTAAAAAGTTGTTATTTTGAAATCACAAACAGACACTTAAATTTTATTTATTAGTACTTATAGATATATTTTTTTTTATTATAAGACGACACTGTTAATATAAGGTCACATAAAGTGTTCAGTGTGAATTTATTGTATGTAGATACTAGAACTTATTTCTTAAATCAAATCAAATCAAAAATATTTTATTCAAAGTAGATTCTTTACAGAATTCTTTTTGAACGTCAATAATATTTTT
>DWPV01001483.1:0-20588 GCA_018251915.1 Urbanus proteus proteus
ACGAGTATTCTGAATCACGCTATCGAAGTATTCTCAATACCTTGCATATATACAAGCTCCGAACTGAGACTGTTGGAACACGGCCGCTCCCCAGGCATGACCACCTAGCTTTTCGGGAGATCTCCTGTTGCCAAAGTGGAGACTCCGGCGCGACGTGAGGGCTAATCTGCCCTTCCCCCAATTGAATTGTAAATACTAACTTAAGTTCATTGAAAGGGTGAAATTTCAGTTATAGGAGGATTTTGGTCTAACCTCCCAAATCAAAATCTGTGATGGCCAAATCTAAAAGGTTGCCTTCATATCGCAAACCGTTTTATGCCAAACTTTTTGGAATCTCTCGCTTAGGCCCGGTGATTCTGAATCTGCTAGTTTTATAAAAATACACTTATAGGTATACATACCTATACCATAAAAACATATTTTATCTGAACGTCATTGTGTCATATACATTAGCCAGCTCTTTTCAGCATGAGATCAATAAAAAATCCGAATTGAATTTAAAACCACAAAAAATTAATTAGTATAGATAAGTTATTTTATAACACTTACGTATTTTTGCATTAATTTCCTTTTGCGAAGTGTAAAATTAGATGTACTTACCTGAAAACAAACAAACACATTATTAATACAGTAACAGGTATAGGTAACAGGTACACGTAACAGGTACAGGTAAAACAAACAAATACATTATTAATATAGTAACAGGTACAAGTAACAGGTACAGGTAACAGGTACAGGTAACAGGTACAGGTAACAGGTACAGGTAACAGTAACAGGTAGTAACAGGTAAAAATATACACCCAATTTAAAGCAAAAAGACAAAAATAATGTACACGTGTGACCTTTCTTGTAATCTGGAAAATTTCGCTGAGAATGTAGCTTAAAATAACTTCAAAAGGCCCGTGAATATTGTTTCGAATGTTACTAGGATTAGCTTTTATTAAAATACTAGCTTCTGCCCGCGGCTTTGCACGTGTTAAATCTTTATATATATAATTCTTCTGTGAGTGTGTATGTCACTGAACTTCTCTTAAACGACTGGACCGATTTTGATGAAATTTTTTGTGTGTGTTCAAGGGGATCTGAGAATGGTTTAGATTCACAATATATATATATTTTTTCAACGCGAGTGAAACCGCGGGGCTCAGCTAGTTACATATAAACCCTGAATCACTCTATCTATAAAAAAACCGCATCTAAATTCGTTCTGTTCGTTCTTCCTTAATATAGGAACTTTTCTTTATCCTTTCAAAATTTTGATCTAATTTCTGGAGTGGATTTGATAGTATCTGTTCTTATTAATTGGATGAGTCTCTCATCACCTTAGACCACCATGCTCCTTCACCTTATTTCTTTTTAGTACCTATATCTTAATCAGTAAGATCTTAGTCCTCAGAAGTAGCAACGCATCTGTAAATGACATTAGATAAACTTCTGTTATATTTGATGTTCATGGACAGACTACTTTCCACATAGACAAAGGATATAATATTCTATATCTATGACTTTCCATCATATACTGCATGCTCGTTTTCTTCATCACTACATAGTATAAAACAAAGTCGCTTTCCGATCTGTCTATATATGCTTAGATCTTCAAAACTACGCAACAAATTTTGATGCGGTTTTTTTAATAAATAGAGTGATTCAAGAGGAAGGTTTAAATGTAATTTACCGTGTGGAAAGCCGCGTACAAAAGTTAGTTATTTATAAAAAAGATAACTAAATGCTTTCATGATTTTTCATTCTTACCTCGTTACTTGTTACTATAGGGATAGATATTTTCTACATCAGATTGTTGCATCATACTACCGATAGTTAATACGGTAATACGGCTCAAATCTTCCTGATTAAGTATATTCATTATGTAATTTCGCTTCCAATCTCGCTTACTTTTCTCTTCTATATTAAGATGGTTACCGATAAGTACTTACTCGTTCACGTCTTCACTTCTTAAATAAATTAAAGGTGGTAGAATCTTATGTAGTTCGACTCTGGCGGTACCACCGCCACAGCTGTTTCTGCCTTATAACAGCAGTATTAAGCACTGCTGTGTTCTGCTCTGAAGTGCGTGGTAAGGGAGACATACTTATCCGAGGCGTTCCAGCTCAGTCGTCAGGGGTAGCAACGCATCTATGGCCAACCTCAGGTAAGACCTTGATCTTATCTAGGGTTGATTACTGATGTCCATGGCCGGCAGTGTTACTTACCATCAGGTGGACTGCATGCTCGTTTGCTACTTCGATCATATAAAAGAAAGTTGGTTAATAACTACATACTAATTCGCTTCTTCAATCTTGTTAAAATACTTAAAATAGTAACTAAATACTTCGATCATGTTGATTTTGCAAGAAATACCCAAGTTACATAAAAATGTTGGTTTTACTAGTTTTAATCGAAAGTATCTTTGGTTATGAAACTTTCTACTCTAATTCTCTAGGACTAGCCCTAAGCATTAATAGTAACCTCAATACCACAGTTTAGGTGTGGTCGCCTTGCCTGTTTATGTCACTTAGACACGAAGTCTACTAAGTTATACCTATAATGCTTTAAAATGTTCTAGTTTTTGCGCAGTGATCGAAATGTCACCAGAGTTATTATAAAAATATGGAAACATTATGTATTTGAATATTTTCATTTGCTATAGTATTTAATCCTAGTACGTCTAAGCTACGAAGGTATAAAACTGAATCGATTTTTTATAACAAAAAAAGAAGAAAAGAAAGTCTTTTCCATATAATATCCATATAATTCCTTATCATATTCCATATATGTATGTATGTATAAAAAAAACGCGTTCGACACTCATAGCCCCACAGTAAGATTTTCTCCTGTGTCGTATACCAAACGTATACCAAACGCCCAGACCCAGAACAGAAATTTAAATTCATCAATTAGATGTCTGTCTGGCCGGGAATCGAACCCGGGACCCATTGCGCGTCAGACCGGTATAGTAACCGTTCCGCCACGCGGATCGTCAAAAAGCGAAAAAATGACAATCTTTGTCTATGTATAAAAAAACCCGAGTCGATTTTTTATTAAAAAAAACATTCTCTATGGCCCCTTGCTATTTTTTATAATAAAAAAGAACCATTTGAAATGCAAGATTAATGAGTTAGCAACAGTAAAACAGTTCTACCACATTTAATATTTGTCAAAGTGAATGTAACTTTAGAACAAGTTTCTCAATTACGTTACGTAAGTCTATCATGGCACGATATTCAATTTATTTTCAACCTTATGCCTACGACATAACGACGAAGGAACGCGTCTTCCTGAGTTGCATCAATTCATACGATTATTGAATTTCAATCTGAATTGGTTACTTAAGAGATTATATTAATACGCATTAGGCCGGGTACACACATTGGTCTCAATGTTGGTTCCAACGCTATGAGTCCAACATAATGTATGTATTCAGAAAAAATCGTTCAGAAATAACGTTAGCACCGATCCTTTTTTTATATGATGGAAGTAGTAAACGAGCATGCAGTTCATCTGATGGTAAGTGGCCACTGCCATGAGTCTGTAATCAACCCCAGATAAGATCACAGTCCTACCTGAGGTCGGCCACAGATGCGTCGCTACCCCTGAGGACTAAATTGAAACGCCTCGGATAAGTATGTCTCCCTAACCACACCCTTCAAACCAAACACAGCAGCGCTGAACAAGTTACTATACAGAAATAGGTGTGACGGTGGTGCCGCCTTAATCTACTTTCTAGGTCCACATATTGGACTTATGACGTTGGCGCCAATATTGGAACTGTGTAGCGAGCCTTACTATGTAATATGTATATTTGACATTTAAATGGAAAAGCTGTCCTACTAAGTCAAGTTGGTCTACTTTAGGACGTTACATATTTTATTACATTTTTATCAACAAAATTACGCGAAAATTAGAACAGAATAAGAATTAATGTATATCTGAATGTTGAAATGCCAATCATCTAGACTAAATTAAATTGGTCTACTGATTACGTTTACTCTCCTTAATCGAAATATTATTCATCTTTATTGAGTCTGAAAGCGAAAGACTAGGTAATCGTCTTATGGAAAGACTTCCATAACAATTGTTTTAGGGTAGGGATATGATTGATCAATTTAAAAACATCCATATTCCTCTTCATCTACCATAATTCTATAACAGTATCAATCTCTCTATTAAATATCTTAACGTTGACGAATAAACCTCTTACGTTACTCTTTCCCGCCAGAATTACCTTTTTTTAAATCACAAATATGGGCATGTGAATATACAGCTAGCATTTTTGAGTAAAAGGTTTTTTTATGAAATTTTTAGGCATTTGAAAATTGAATAATTTTCAAAATGAAATATTTATTTATTAGAATAAAATATATTAATAAAAAATGACCCATTCTATTGATGAGTAGAAACGACAGTGATTGTTAACTATATCTGGTTCCACTGGCATGATACCTAAATGATCATTCTGTGAGTTTCTGACGAATAAAACTTTTGTTTTTTCTTTACAGACAAGACCAACAAGACCGCTCCCTTCCCTGGATGCTGTCCGATCTTCACATGCGAGGATGGTGTCAAGTTAGAGTACCCAGAGCTCCCTACTCCTCCCCCAGAAGACGCGAAGAAGGAGGAAGAGAAGCCTAAGGCCTAATTTAATTTAAAATTAAAAATAAGTTCCAACTCCAAATTCAGTGAACGATTCTAAACGCGGCAAATTTGACAGCTCCATTTTTTTAAATCGTTCACGCGCTTTGACGTATTGTCTTTTGAGTCTGCGGTTTGATAATATCAGAATGAAATTACACTAAAAATAAAAATCAAAAGAGAGACAAAAATTGTACAAAAAAAGAAAAAATCCTTAACTATCTTTTTATTTAAAAATCGTAGTTTGTACATTCTGATATATTTTTGATCTCCTGAATGAAGTCATTTGGAGTTCTTTTTTATTGAAATCAAAAGCCAATGTGCCTTTAGCGATAAATCTATTTATAATTCACAGATAACTAAACAAAGTATTACTCATAATACATCCGCTAGATACTTTCTAAATAACATTTGATTCAAATTAACAATGGGAGCAATTGTTCCAAATTCAAAGCCACTTCCCACTTCCTGTTCTTTATTCAAAGTATGACAAATTTTTGTCCATTGTTAAAAATGATGGGACAGATAGTTTCTTTATGGAACGCGCTTATATTTTTACGTGATTGTCGATTTTTAGAAGTTTATCGGCTTTTTTACTTGAATACCTGCCTATTATAAGGTTTGTGATATTGATACATAAATAATAGAAAAGTTATTCAATAAAAAATACAAAATTTCTACATTTGCCTTTTATTTCATTGTCTTTATTGTTTTGATCAAAGGTTTTCTAGTGAAAAGAATATGGTAAATTTGAGGCATGTTGTTAATTTTTGACCTCGAAAATGGGAGAATATTTTAAGATGTGATTTGATTGCTGCTTCTTTACCTTACTTATTTCCGCTGTTTTGCTGCTGCAAGGTTCTGGTTTGAAGTGTGAGTATGAGATGCCAACAGATGTCCATGGATGGCAGTGATTACTAACATCAGATGTACTGCAGACTTCTTTGCTTCCTCAATAACTTTAAAAAATATATTAGTATATTAGTCTACTAATTTTACTTACATGCATCTAAATTATTGCTTTATGTGAGTCTTATACTTTCATTCAGGCAGAATGGTAGAAAAGTTGAAAAATAAAAAACAAAAACTTAACTCAATATTTTATTGGGAATAATTAGTTTCATAAGTATAATAAATACACAATACATGATCATCAACACTTATACGTGTATAATATATCCATAAGTCTAATTAAAAACTAAAACATCTAGAAAAAGATTCGTCAAAGAATTTTCATTGTACCGGCCGAAATACTGAAATTATCGAGTACAGAAAAAGTAAAATTATATATTATATTTTCAAACATAACAATCTAACACACGTCAACTTTTATTTCTATTTTCTAACACTGATTCTTAATATTACATGATATTATATTTTAAAACATCCGATTATTCGATTAACTATAGATAAAATAATCAACTATATTGTTAAAATCACAATCTCCCTAAGTTACAATAACATTTAATATTGCACAAAATAGACATCGAACACGATTACAACTTACGCCCCTTTTTCAAAATGCTTAATTCAGTGTAGTAAAGATCTCAGTAAAAGTATTAACATTTATATTATGTTTTTAAAATGAAGTATTATGAGTTCAACGTTAAAATTGCAGCTGAAATACACATCCAATCCCAAAAAACTATGAATTTTAACAGTATCAGGTGTTACCACTCATTGAATACCTCAAATATATACGTTAAAGTTGGTTGAATTAATTACACTAATTACAGCATTGTGTGAAAGAGGCATTATATATTTTGAGCCAGTACTCGAATCCAAGCCAAAACAAAATGGCGGGCTTATGTCACTTGTGAAAAGCGCGCGAGTCCTAAAGCTACACTATCTAATATTCAAATAATAATCCTCAGTCGATAACTGTTTTTATAGAATTAAAATAATATATTCAATAACGTCAATAAAATATTATAGACTATAGAATGCTAGAAACTTGTGCTATGAAGAATAGATTTATATTTTGTATGAATAGTAAAAATAATTTAGAGTATGCAGCGAAAAATATAGTCATCTCTTTCTTTAGTATTATTTTCATGAAAATATATCTTTGTTCAAGGCGTTTTGGAACCAAAATATTTGATATGTTCTAATATTGTACATCAATATGATATTGAGTAAGAAGCATATTTTTGGAACGTCGTCCATGCAAATGAAAAATTAAAATTCTTTGTGCTCAGTTTTTAAAATACATTAAAATTAAAATGGAGGTAGTTTATTGGAAGTAGGAAATAATTTAAAAAATTACAACTAAGATATTTCGAAATCCGAAAATTGCATAACGACGCAAGTTATACTTCTATTTTTATTTACATTTACATTAATTCCTCTCATTTTGACCTTTCTTTTATACTTACAATATTTTTTTTATTTTTACTTCACTACCTTTTATAATCTGGATATGCTTTCCATACGATGACATTTGGCGTGCACAGACTAAAAATGACAACAGCAAAAACCCTATTATTATATTTTAATGTTTGGTTGAAAAATAATTTAAATTTGCGACTTCAGACCTAAAAAAAATTATAACAATTATGACGGCGTCACGCAATCAAATAGTATAATAAATTTTAATTAAAATGGGTTTATATTTGTTATAATTTAACTATTAAATTCCTAATAACAATTTTTGGATGTAGTAGAACTTGATTAATTTTTGGCGGCGGGAGATCTCCCGCCAGACTAGGTGATCGTGCCTGGGGAGCGGCCGGGCTCCGACAGTCTCAGCTCGCAGCGTATATATGCAAGGTATTGAGAATACTTTGATAGCGTGATTTAGAATACTAGTGGCGCCATCTCTTGATGTAGAAAGTCGCCACAGATTTATACTCACAGATTTAGTGTGTTATATATCGTGAAAGTTGGTTTTAGAAATTAACAGTTTGGTTAGAAATTCATGGTTAGAAATTAACGTCATAAAATGGGGCTATGAGAAGGAACGAATTATAACAGTTTGATAGTAACTCTTTTTGAAATTTAAATATATCAAACGTCAATAAATGCGAGATACTGTTAGTGTGACGCGATATGAAAGTTTTTATATCCTGACAATGTCCACTCTGTAGCCCTGTATATTAAATCTTTTTGTTACAATACTTTGCACCGATGTTCCATTACTGACTTCCATTACATTTTCGCCATTTTCAGTCTGTCCGCCATTAATGAGCTTAAAAGCTAAGTAGCATAAAGTTAAATTAACATTATTAAAATGCTTAGCAAAAATAATTAAAAGCGATTCTGATCTATCCAGATCATTAGAATGTACATCTATACTTGCATTCAAAATTCAAGAGTAAAAAATATAGTTTTAGCCCTCAGCTACAATGGTTAATGATTTTACTTTTTTAAACATAGTCTATATAAAATTTTATTCTGAGCCTTTTTTTAAACTTTGATGGTTTAATAGTTATCATTAAATAAAATGAAAAAAATGTAGACCCAAGACACAGTTATTTTTGAAACTAATATGTTTTTTTTTGTTATTTAACTCTATTGACTTTAATAATATATAATATAACAGTTTAAATCATGACGCTATAGCTAGGGTAAGTAACTTCGTTCAGATCGAGGGCCAGTAGACCATTTTTAAATTGCTAAGTTGAAATTATAGCTCTCTTCGACAGACAAAATTCCAGCATAGTAACAAAATGTAATAAAAACTGACGAGTTACACTTTCAAGTTAAAAAAAAAGTTATTTTTTTTGTTTACTGTCGATATTTCATTTTTAAAGATGATGATTTCAAAGTAGTTCTAAATTTAAATCCGATTCGTTGACATTCGTCACAAACTTTGCGAAATTATTTAATAAAAATATTTAAGATGATTTAGAGAAACATAAGCGAGAATAGAAATTTGAAAAATCAACGATACTAAGAAGATCTGGAAGAAGTCGATATGAAAAATACAGATAAGGAAATAACAAGTGAGAATAGAGAAAAACCAGAAATAAATTCAAAACGGAAATTAATATATAGAGAACGTAATGTAGATAAATATCCATAAAATTTACGCTGCTTTTAAACCCATGGTCTCATAAGTATATCTCAAGAACTGAAAGATCCCAAGATAATAATAGATTTAATTTTCTTTTTGTATATTCTGTGTTTGTCACAGTAACGAATATTGAAAAATCGGTGAAAAGGCTCAGATTATTCTATGTCTAAGACAACTATTATTATCTTAACAGACGTACTAATTATAATATTGTTGGCATTATCATCTAAAATCGGGTTACCAAGCTCGGTTAAGGATTAAAAAACAAATTCTCAATTTTCAAATTTTCAATATTTGACTTTTTCAGTACACTTTCTGAAACTAATTTTCAAATAGACACCGATATGCCTAAAATCTATAACAACAAGCTATTTTATTTCTATAAATATACTACTTTCTCTATAAAACTTTTATAAATGTATACAATGTTAATTGGATTTTGATGATTACATTTGTCAACATCGAACTAAGTACTCAATGGAATGTAAGCTTTAACATCTTAACAACAAGCGTTAATTACTAATTTATTATTAATAATAAATAAATACGATCTATGCATAACATAAAAACATTTTAACCACTTAAATGATGTTATGTTTGTCGATATTAAAAAAAACTTACATTTATAATCTGTTTCCTTTCTCACAGATAATATACACCCCTAAAATTGACCAACCTCAATTCACCTATTCCATAAACTTTATTTTTAATTTAGAATTTTTGAACATTCCTAATCAATTTATATCAAATATAAATCCAAATGAAATTCAAATTTGACACGAATATTTTCATATTACTTTTCTTTGGCAGTATTTAAGATTTCCTTCTATATTTCCTCAACATTTTTTACATACAAATGACGTTATCAAACAAAATATGTTGAAAAATTCAAATAATTTTGAGCAATATGACGTTACCATTATGATGGATGAATATAAGAATGCTCATAACACTAAAATTAAAAAAAAAAAACAAAAGGCTAATAAAACCAAATTTTCTACTCTTTTTGTGCGATGTGAACTCGACCATTACAATTTCTACAATTTAACAATAATCCCTTATTCATACGTCTAACAATTTATTAAATCTCTTAACATCGATTTCAACTCTTATAATAAAACGTCAATGATTGAATACAGTTGAAAGAATGGCGCCATCGGGAATGTTAAAATGAACTGTCAAAATGACAGCTACACAGATTATTCAAAAATTATTTTCTTTTCCGACTATAATGACTTCCATTCATAACAATTTAGCTAATTATAGATTTTGATATAAATAGGCATTGATTTTCGATAAATAGTTTTATGACATGCAATTCCATAGATTTCTAAATCTGTACTACACATACATTCTATTTTAGATGCTAAATACATCGATTCTAAACACTGACAACGGTAGTAACCGAAACATTAAGGTATATTGGGGTAATATCGGCCCTAAGATTAAATATGAAGAACCAATCAAACAGGCAAAATTGGGTAATATTTTTAAAAAGTTGGCAACATCGTACACGTCCTGAACGTCAAGGTATGGTTGATGTTGCCAGTAAAAATTAAATTATCCTGCAATTTCAATCATAGTGAAATCCATCGGTGATATTACCCCAATTTACATTAAAAATTTGACGACAAAAGCAATTCAGCATCAAAGTGAGACATCAAATTTCACGTTTGCCGTTGATTTTGTTCATGTTAGAAGAGGACAGATATATTTCTATACCTCTCACTTTTATGCATTGACGTACTGTCTAATTTTACATGTGTAATACTTTTGATTCTTCTAAAAAATGTAAACATTATTTATGGTTTTAATATGTATGAACATGTAACCTAAAGTATTTTTTTTAAATAATGGTAAATAATTCAAAGCTTGAATAATGTATCAGTATAATTATTGGAAATGAATTAAAACGATACATACGTAATTATTGTGAGTTTCGTTTGTCGCTCATAACTATGTCATAGAATATAATAATTATCTTCGAAAAATACCCGCGGATTTTATTACGTTTTAACAAAACGACTGCGAACAATTTATACTCAAGTTTGGAATCATTTCTTGGCAACACTGTTAAACAAATCTTATCGCTCGATACGGCTTTTCAATGGAGCTTGAGTTAGTATCATGGAAAGGAGAGAAAGAAGAAGTGGCAAAGGAACCGATCAGTATGGGAACCGCTGTAGTCATACAAACACATAAAAACAGTACCAAATCGTATTCTTAACAGTAAGAAACCTGCATTGTTATTGGTTGCCTGTTATCAACAAGTAACGAGGCATATTTACGAAGTTTTAGAAGTTCTAGTACCCGAAAAACAAAATGTATGTATCTCAATGACTAGCAACACATTAAGTAGGCACAGCTGTTCGTACTGGTAGTCGCCTCGATTTACCTATGTACCAATTCCAGTTGTCTCTTTCTTTCATGGGGTATAGAGGCTTAGATTTTTATAGTAGCTATCTCCCTTTTTTTCTATTTTGCTCAAGTGGCATGATCTCAACGATAGACTTATTTATTCGAATAAATCGATTTAAAAGATTAAGAAATATCTATTTTTCCCCTTTTTAATATTTCACTACGAAGAGATACTCTTGAAGCTAGATAAAACAAAAACAAAAAAAAAATGTTCCAATCATGTTCTACGAATTTTATTAAACGGTAATTAACATATAATTGTAGTTAAGACAAAAAAATCTTAGTAACCAACGTAATGTTTTTAAAAATGTGAGTTATAAAAAACTTTGAATTGTCACTTTTCCCCAATGTCCCCATTGACAGCCGTATCGAACATTACACATGTTACCTTGCCTCAAAACTCTTAGAAACATTGGTAGAAATATAAATATTTGTTGTATAAAACATTTTGGAGTCGGTAAAAAGAAGTCTTGGGTTTATTTGTCCAAACCTCGCACAGCGCCAAAGATTGCAAGAAATAGACAGAATGGGTTTAAACCACAGATATACTTCACCACCGGCCATTGCTTTTATTGAAAAAAAAACTATAGTTTAATTTTAGTCATAACACAAAAAATACACAAACAGTTAAAAAAACGGACTGTAATATTTCCAAAATAACTCCGAAAAATAAATATTATAACGCATGGTAGTAATAAAAATATTTTTAAAATTTTGCTAAATGAACAGTAGTGCTACTCACAAAACCAATATCAATTCCAATTCCAATCCTATCCGTCAAAGATGACGTCATTTCCTACTCATAAAATAAGTTGAAAATACGCTTGGATTGGCCATTGACCGCGTCGTTACAATCCGTTATAGTGACCGGTATGATCAAATGTCTTAATAAACGTTTAAATAAAAGTTAACGTGACTTCGTTTAGTAAATTTATTTTAGTTCACCCAATATCCACCCTATTTTGAGCTCAATTGGCGCTAGCGTCGACCCAATTCCAATTCCAATCGGGCGAAATTTGTTTCGTGAGTACCACTGCAGGGGAACAGAACCAGTTACGTTTGTCTCTCAAGTTACAAAAAACTCTGTAGTTTCGATAAAGAACAAACACCTATTAAAATAGGACAACACTATTTCTCTATATTTTTAATGCTAAAAGCGACACTACTTCAAAAATATATTCTAGTTTTTTTAAATCATTTCCAGGGCATATCTGTGATTCAAATCCATAGATAGAAGAGTTACCTGTGCCTTTACTTTTTAACCGCTCAGTCTTATGACGTTTTTACTTCTTTTTTTAAATAATTACTCGGGCTTCAGGCGATGCCATTGCACGATGGTCTGTCTCGGCTTGGTTATCATGTCTTGCCAGTGCTTGGTTTCTGTGGCGCCTGAGCCGTTCTTGCCTGGAAATATTAAAAAAAAAAATGTTTTAAATGCGAGTTAAAGTTAATTAAGTGTTGAAAGATGTTATGGAGCGCGCATAGCCCTGTGGATAGCGTAAATCTCAACCAATCTATAAAGTTAAGCAACGTCGGGCGCGGTTGGTAGATGGATGGGTGACCGCTAGTGGCAAAATTTTATGCGCGTTTCCGTGCTTCGGTGAGCACGTTAGGCTGTCGGTCCTGGTTGTTATCGTTGGAGAACAGTCGTTAAACCTTGTCGGAGGGATTATGGGCGGTTTGAAAACATTCGACACGGGTTGGCCACTAGCCCATATCCCCTCCACTGACACGCATTGGAGCAGCGTGGTGGAGTAGGCTCCAAGCTCCAGTTGTGGGAGAAGACCCGTGTCCAGCAGTGGGACATAACAAGGATTGCGGCGAAGTATTATAAAGGCCATTTTACGCTAAGGATATGATGCTGTTTCCGTGTTCGAATGTCCAACGTAAATATAAAATGAATTGCAAAAAAGGCAGAATAGAATATAATTACCTCATTAAAATTAAAGATAAGTACTCTACTTACAAATGGCAGAAGAATGATCAACAACGCAAAAAACTAAACCAAAGACAAATGAAATGTGGTAATAAGTTTAAAAACGCCTATGCGAGTTACAACGGCAATAACACAAGACTAGCGTAGTTCAGAATATGAAGGTGCAAAAATAGATCTACTCTTAGGCATACAGAATAAATAAATAATGAATAAATAACGCTTCACACTCACAGCCCCACACTAGGATTCCCTGTGTCGTGGGTGTCATGGACAACACACAAGACAAGGACACACACCCAGACCAAGGACGGAAATTTAAACTCATCATTCAAATTTCCGCCTCGCTAGGAATCGAACCCAGAACGCTTGGATTAGCGGTCCGGCGTGTTAACCATTGCACCATCCGTCAAAATAGTATATTGGGTCGTACTTCGCCGGACTCGGCAACAGCATAAGCATAAAATCACGAAGATTTCTTTTAAAATATTCACTACGTAGTACGTACCGGCCAACAGTATTCTGCCAATCAGTTCATTCCGCCCGATGTTATCGAAGTCCATGACCTGGACATCCAGGGAGCACTCCCGGATCTTCTCCCAGGGGACGTTGAAAGAGAACGAGTCGTTGAAGACTGGATTGAGGGTGCACTTGAAGATAGCCGTCTTACGCTTCTCTATGCGCTTGTCGCCGAACTGTAGCCACACTTTTACGTAGGGATCTGAAAAACAACAATATCACTTTTAAAAATGTCAAATAGTAGCGTAGAGTTAGATCGGTATGACGAACTGCGTGGGGGAGAAGTCACCATACCGGTCTAGTTTGAAAATGCCAAGTAGTAGCGTAGAGTTAGACCGGTATGACGAACTGCGGGGAGAAGTCACTATATGGGTCTGATACGCAGTGGGTCCCGGGTTCGATTCCCGGAAGGACAGATATCTGAATGATGAATTAAGATTACTCTGCTGGGTCTGGGTGTTTGTGTATCCGTCTTTGTGTGTCCATGGCACTCACGACACAGGGGAAATTCCTATTGTGGGGTTCAAGCGTCTTAAAAAAAGTAGTTTAAAGGAGTTGTTGTTGGCTCACTTACAATGACGTCACTTCATCAGCATCATCTTAAGATGATAATCATCAAAAATCAAAATCGAAAATCTGTTACTCAAAGTAAATCCTTAACAGAATTATTTCTGAACGTCAATTAAACAATACGCCCTTTGTCTATTATTACATCTACACAAATATATAACATTTAATTTTGTTTGTGATTTTAAAATAACAACTTTAAAATAACACGCCGGAGAGCGGGATGACATTTATGTTTAAATATGTATTATTTTTTACTTTCTAAACGCGGGTGAAACCGCGGGTATCAGCTAGTTCAAATATAAAGACTAGACCAAACGGGATAATTTTCCAAATGAAAAAAGAAATTTCAGTAATAAAATATGATCGCTGTTCGATAAATACTGCTACTTACCTTCTACTCCGAAAATTATTTACTTTTCCCAGTAATAAAATGAAAAACATTATTTTGAAGTAACAAAATCGTAAAATGGGCGAACGGTGTCGGTTAGGCCATAAAGATAAATAATCTTTCGACTTATCATTAATCCATAAAAAATGGCTATATTTCAAGAGGTCTAGTTTTCCCCATTTTCCCTGGAGTGAATAGGGTTGACAACATCAAAATATCTCGAATAAAATGTGTTTTGGTAGAATTTGGCATGTATCTATGTTCTTTTACAGAACTAAAAGTTAAATTTGATGTAATCATTATAACTACATAGTATGAAACAGTCGCTTTCCGCTGTCTGTCCCTATGTATGCTCAGATCTTTAAATCTACGCTACGGATTTTGATGCAGTTTTTCTAAAGGGTGGAGTGATTCAAGAGGCAGGTTTATATGTAATATAACGTGTGTGAAGCCGCGGGTAAAAGCTAGTTTTAAATTAAAATAAATAATACGGTGCAGACCTTATTATTACCTTGTTTTTACTGAATGGTTTTTTTTCTGTATTCCATGAGTTTTTGTTAAACAAAACAAATAATAGTATTCTATTCGTAACTATCATTGAATACATTGTAGTTAAATCATTAGTGTTTTTTTTTATTTTTACAATTTGACGGTTTTGAGAAATTTAACCGTAGTAATAGTCAAACTATTGAAAAAATAGAGTTTTAAGTTCAATTAAATAAAGTTTTATCAAAATATGTCAAGTGATTTTGATGATTATGTATACTAAATTTCTATTTGTTCGTATTTAAAAATATAATCCACAAATCTAACAAAAAAATATAAAGGATCAATTCTTTTGGAATTAAAAATAAACGTTTCAATTTTAACTTTTTTGTATTTATACAATTTTGTTTTAAAATAATGATAATAGCATAAATTAAATTAAATTATATACTTTGAGTGTCAACCCTATTTTACCAAGGAAACTCTTAATTGGAAGTCGCCCATCACGGCGCCGTGATTTATGGAGTCCAGGGGAAGTTTGGGAGAAATGATGCCATAATTTTTAATTGTATCGCTTTTTTAATAGATTCTAGTGTTAGATTACAAGAATTATTTTATGAAATTCTCTTTTGCTGACACAATTTTCTTTTGTAAAAGGTTTTTTCTAGAATTTAATTGAAATGAAAAATAATTATGTTGTTTTGCTATTTGGGATAAACTATATTTGTAAATTAGCTTTTGCCCGCGACTTCGCACGCTTCTCTATTATACAATAGATGCTATTATTATAAAGATAAATCTATAGGCTTCTATAGGCTCAGATTTGGCCATGCACACACTTGAAAAAATACACCCTGTATATCATCAAAACAATCACACGTGAACAAAATGGCGTCCAATTCGCATTTTCCGCCAAATCTTTTATTCAAACACAGTCGCGATTCAGGGAATGTATCAAATAATCTCTTTGGGCCTTTAAAATGGCGGAAAATAAACATAATTTTATTTATTCCGTTCATCCGAATACGTGAGGGTTTAAAATCGGGTACAATTCTTTTTTACCGTAAAACTTTGAAATTTATGGCAGAATTATCTACACAATTAAAAAAAAAATTCGTCTGTCTGTTTGGCTGAGGTAATCTTCTAAACGGCTGGCCCAATTTTCACTGGACTTTCACTGAAAGATAGCTGAAAGTCTAAGGCGTAACATAGGCTATTTTAATTTCGAAAAAAAAAAACAATCACGGCGTGCGCTACGCTCTTGCGGCCACTGTCGCCGAAAGCCAGTGTCGTGGGTGCTATGGACACATAAAGATGAATACACAAACACCCAGACCCCGAACAGAAATCTAAATTCGTCATTCGGATATCTGTCTGGTCGGGAATCGAACCTGGGACCCATTGCGCGCCAGACCGGTAAATGCTCCGCCACGGGGGTCTGGCTGTATATCTATTTATCTTTGCCATCTTCAATCAACAATTTGGTATTGTTCGAAGTTTGCCATGGACATGGCAAAACCTATGAATAATATATTGTTATCATAAAAAAATCCAAGACATTACCTGATTTCCCATTAATATCCTTGGCCTTAAGGTTCCTTGCCTTCAGCAAAGTCAGGGTGAGAACGCTGTTGCTTGGATGGTAGCAAAGTGACGTCAGCAGCTCGCCACACTTGTCCTTCGCGGGAGGTTTCAGGGCCTTCCAGAAGGAGGGCTTCTCGCTCAGGTCCACCTGGAAGACAGCATGAGATGAAAGTAGCAATGGGATACAAATTAGCGAAAAGACTGATTATCCTAGTATGAAATTGATTCTAAAATGAAGACTAAATCTTTAGTCTTAGGACTTGCATTCATCATCATCAACCCATTATCCCACTGCTGGGCACGGGTCTCCCCTCATAGTGAGAGGGATTTAGGCCTTAGTCCACCGCGCTGGCCAAGTGCGAATTGGTAGACTTCACACACCTTTGAGAACTTTTTTTAAGAACTCTCAGATGTGCAGGTTTCCTCACGATGTTTTCCTTCACCGTAAAGCAAGTGATAATTAATTTCTAATACGCACATAAATCAGAGGTGCGTGCCCGGGATTTGAACCTCGGACCCCTCGATTGAGAGGCCAAGTTTCAACCATTAGGCTATCACTGCTCATTGGACTTGCATTGGATTTGTATTTTTTTTATATGATGAAAATAGCAAACGAGCATGCAGTTCATCTGATGGTAAGTGGCCACTGCCGCTCATGGACAGATAAGATCGCAGTCCAACCTGAGGTCCGCCACAGATGCGTTACTACCCCTGAGGACTGAGCTGAAACGCCTCGAATAATGTCTCCCTTACCTTCCCCACCCTTCAGACCAGAACACTGCTGTCATAAGGCAGAAATAAGTGTGGTAGTGGCGTCGCTGAAATTGAACTACCACCTTTATTTAAGTCTAAAAATTTGAAGGACTAGTCCAAGAATGTGAAGATAAAATTTTATTCGAGCGTTTTCAATAACCATAGGTACATCTCTTGTATTATCTTAAAAAAAATTATACAGTGGCAATATTTTTACCTGACAAAGCGGCAAGAAGACTTCACCGATAGAGTCATCCCTTGAGAAGCGATCGTAGTCGAACACATGTAGATGTAGCACCTGTAACACACACATGTGTATTAAATCTATGTAGTTGATACTTAGTTCACGCGGTGGGTACTGGGTTCGATTCCCAGTCAGATATCTGAACGATTTATGTTCTGGGTCTGAGTGTACTTGTATTCGTCTTTGTGTGTGTCCATGGCACCCACGACACAGGAGAAAATCCTACTGTGGGGCTATGAGTTTGGTCAGCGTGGTAAATAATAGTATCAATTGTTATCAATACAACTTAGAAATACACTCATAGCCCCACAGTAGGATTTTCTCCTGTGTCATGGGTGCCATGGAACACACATACACGAACATCCAGACCCAGAGCAGAAATCTAAATTCATCATTTAGATGTCTGGTCGGGAATCGAACCCGGGACCCATTGCGTGTCAGGCCGGTATGGTAACCGTTCCGCGCGCGTCGCCTCACCTAGCTATGGGATCGTTATATAAAGATAAATAATGAATTCTAAAACTATTCTAGAAAATATTAATAAATAAATAACATAAATAACGCTTCACACTCATAGCCCCACAGTAGGATTTTCTCCTGTGTCGTGGGTGCCATGGACAACACACAAGACAGGGACACACACCCAGACCAAGAACGGAAATTTAAACTCATCATTCAAATTTCCGCCTCGCTGGGAATCAAACCCAAGACCCTCGGATTGGCGGTCCGGCGTATTAACCATTGCGCCATACGGGTCATCGGGTTTGTGATTTCAAAATATCAAAAGAAATTGATATTTTGAAATCACAAACAGACACTTAATTTTATTTATTTGTATTTATTAAAATATACATAATAAACATGAAAACAACACCTTGATCCAGAATAGAAATCTAAATCATTCAGATCTGTTTGGCCTGGGATCGAACCCGGTACAAACATGTCAGACCGGTAACAGTTTTACACGGGTCGTCACTTACTTTAAAAACAATGTTGGTGCTATTTGAAATACTTCGTTAGTCCCAGACACTATCTTGTAGCCATAGTTCTGGAAAACTATCGTTTTGTTCCGAATCTTCTCAGAAAAATCGTAAACATTGTAACATAATACAGTTTTGTTACGTACTGTGTGAACTTTTGTGTCGCATCTGAAATCAAGTAAAGGTTTTACAGGTAGAACTCTATGTAGTTCGACTCCGGCGGCACCACCGCTACACTTATTTCTGTCTTATAGCAGTGTTAAGCGTTGCTGTGGTCTGGTCTGTAGGGTGTGGTAAGGAAGACGTACTTATTCAAGGCGTTCCATCTTAGTTCTTAGGGGTAGCAACGCATCTGTGGTCAATCTCAGGTAGGACTTATCTGGGGTTGATTACAGATGTCCATGAGCGGCAGTGGTCACTTACTGTCAGACATACTGCATGTTCATTTGCTACTTCAATCATATAAAAAAGTATCGTTTAACAAAGATTTTTCAAAGACTATAATTGACAATCATTTTTCTAAAAGTACCTATAAATCAAATCTCGGACAATATTCATTTACAACAATGCATCTATTATACTTCTAAAATATGGACATACATATTTTCTACTAAAATTAAGAAATTGAAATTTCACTGTATTGTAACACGTAATTGATTTCGCATAAGTATATTTTCCTTTACTTCATCATTACTGCATAATCTACACCTATAAAAAGCTACATAGTGTATGAATCAGGTAGGTTTGTCTCGTGCGCATACGTCACTACTGTCATTAAGCAGGTGCAGTGCGACTATGAGTCAGTCGTTGTTAGACCGCCGACCTGTACAGACGTGGTAATGCGCTGACGAGCCAAATAGTATCGCTTTCGGAAGCACTACAAGGTGAAATAAAGACTTTATAACAAACTAACCGGTTCCATGGATTCTTGTAAATTATTCCACACATGGCATAGTCCCATAAAACAATCACATAAGTAGCGTAAATCACCAGTCCGATACACCCACTTATTAAAGAAGACCAAACACATCCTGGAAATTAATTGTACTCGAACAGACACATATCAACAGTACCTACATATATGATTTATATCATACAGACAAATATCATCGCGTAATTAATTCATTATAAATGTAACGGGTATGTTGGGATTACTACCAATGTACGGAACGAGACGCGAGGACGGTGGAGGCGCGCGATTGAACCGGCCTGGACTGCTGGGCGAGACGGACCCAGTGTTGCCAATTTAGCGACTTTGTCGTTAGAAATGTGAACTTTTGAAAGTAGTTTAACGACCAAAAAAATTTTAGTCGCTAGACAAGATTTAGCGGCTTTTGAAGTACAAAAATAAGGGTTTAAAGGCAAGATTTTAATAAATTTTAATCCCTAATTAGCCTAAATGACCTTTTTTTTTGTTTTTTTTTGCCACAGTCAAACTTTGAAGTGAAGTCATGGACGTATTGGATCGAGCGACCTGCTTCTTTCGCCGTCAAATTCCAAATTCTAAATTTAGCGACTTTTAGCGACTTTTCGTGTCGAGTCTAGCGACTTCTGATTTTTGGAGTTGGCAACACTGGACGGACTCACCGCCGCGACCACAGTTGGCAACGCACGACACCGCTTCAAATTATTACATTCATATATTGTATTGACCGGGATATTCTATGTACTAAGACAATTATACCTGTGATACAGTCCACTAGCTATTTCATTTAGTCCCGTAGGACCTTTTACAGGGTGCTCATGGCACATAAACCTAATCCCAAATTAGAAATCGAACCCGGGACCCAGTGCGTAGCAGACCGATATGATTTCAATTGATACGTTGGTAGGTATGTCCATTGTCATTATAAATTTTTCCAGGATTGAGTAACACACACACGCATTTTCGTTAGATTAAGATGAGTATCACTCCAGTTCAGTCATTGATAGGTAGGTAATTGAAGATACGAATCGACTCACACAAGCTAATATCTCAGATTAATAAAGTAGGTAGATCTATCATTCCTAACAAAAAATGAAGCCATTTTTAAAATGGTTGGGTTATAAAAGTGATTATGTGAGCGTAA
>DWPV01001484.1:0-20568 GCA_018251915.1 Urbanus proteus proteus
GTTTAAGTAGGTATTTTTTCAGTATTAGTATCTTTCGCAACTCAAGTTTCGATTATAGACGTAAAAACTTTTAGTCGGATCACGTCCTTCGCTCATGGCTACACGAAGTTACAGGCAAAGATTAAATAGGACTACTATCATAGAAGGTACTTAACCCTTCATGGTTACACTCCGAAAGAAATATATGAATTAAATTATGTAGGTAATTTGCGAAATTCAGGTAAATTGCGAAACTGTAGCATTAAATCTCATTTATTAACTTATTATTATTTAGGAGAAGGTCGTATAATAGATAGGCACGTGATATAAACACACATTCATTCAGAGTTTCAATAAGAGATGGCGCTTGTATAAGCAAATTTAAGCGTCGTTAATTAGCAGAGCTCTAGAAATTCTCTGCACTATTTTCTTTTTATTAGTTCATTGATAACTTGAACTAAATACTTACTTGATATTTCAAACAAAAGTGAAAAGTACGCTTTTGGTACTAATAAATCGTCAATGAATAAAGACATAAATAAGAATAATATTTCATCCACATCTAAACGCCATCTAGCGAAGTCCCGTTATTCCAGCCGATATTTAAATATGGAAAAATAGTGCGCCAACCCATCTGTTTTCCTAGCTGTTACCGCATTCCTTCTGCCAATTACTCTGTGTCAACACCTCGGCGTGTAACGGGCGCGGTCGATGACAGCAATCCTGCGCCATTGTTGCGATTTCGTGCTCTATGAATTTACCACAGACACTTTTTATTTTTATTTTTCGTGCTCTATGAATTTACCACAGACATTTTTTTATTCTAAATTCAATTTAAGTCGAACTGCTATTGACGGAACTCTGTAATTGTTTTCTTTGCTGATTTTATTTAATGTTTTGCTGCAATTAAGTTTCAATTTTGTTATTGTTAGCCGCGACAATGAGATAATGGTCTATAATTATGTATTTTATGTACTTCTACTATAACGGTATACAAAGACAATATACGTGTTTTAATAAGGTACTTTGATTAATGTAGGTATTCGAAATTAATTATGGCTATGGATTATAAAAATGAATTATGTATCAGTTATGAAAAACGTAGGTACCCAATGAGCAAATATTACATGAAAGTTAAAAAAAACTAAAAGGTGTGAAAAGTCCACTTATTCGTGCTTGGTTTGCCACGGTCTTAACTTCCTTATATCTAAGGAGAGCCGTGCCCAGCAAACTTCCAACAACTTCTAATTGGAATAACGAAAACATTTCTAACTCTAACTTAGATATATTTTACAGCAAATCAAGTTCTACAAATGAATATAACATCCCGATTTCTCCGTAATGTATCTTCATTGGAAGCACCGACTTATCGTAACTGCCATCGTTATTGATCGTTAATAAAGCCAATCCCTTATTATATAAGGACTTTCGCTTTGCAAGCTTCTGTACGTACCTAAGTTCGCTGCGGCTTGCGGCTCCCGTATGCGGCTGCGGCTTCAAACGTCAATATTAATATTAGGATATGAAGACTGACACTATATTGAAATATTAGTACACTTTAATACTTTTGAATAGATAATTATGTTACATCCACCACGTTAATTTATCTGGGGTCCATAGCAGATGTTCAGGTTAAGGCAGTAATGTTCATAAGAACTCTATGGACCCTACAGTCAAATGGACTCTATCCTCATTTGGGTTAAAGTGTCTGTCTGTCTGTCTCATAACGGAAGCCTATATATTAGACACTTACTTAATATTGAATGAACACTGTTTTCTTACTAAACAAAAATAAAATATAAGAAACCGAATGAACCGCAACGCATTACGACGCAAGCCTTACAATTAACAGTTCTTTGGTATTGAGCAATGCCTCAGGGGCTTTAAAGATTGGTGAAGTACAAAACGAACTTAGGTGGAGGTTCCGTAAGTTTCCGCGTAAGATAAATCATGTTTATGTGTAACTAACAGTACTAAACTCTAAATTTCAAATTAAGAACATTCCACATACTTACAATGGCTTTTTAGTAAATAGCAAAACTTTTTTGTAATGTTAGTATTTTTTACAATTAGGTTCAAGGATACAAAATACAATTTTTGTAGGTAAGTTATTTATTCATTTATATATTAGTCAAGCTCGAAATCCCCTTAAAGCCTCATAGAAGAAAAGATTATCAGATAACAAAGTCGTAGAAAAATATTATAGGGATCTGTTGCTTGCGACTTCCTAGGTGCTTGCTACCTATAACATAAAATGATACAAACATTCAAACTCCAAATAGGGGGTGTCAAATAATCTTCTTTGTGTGTAAGTGTATGTGTAAATTATTAAATAAATCTTGAACTAAGTCTTGTTAAAATTCCACCCTTCTACCTTTAGTGTTTCAGAATAAGATCATAAGTCATATAAGTTAAAAAAATACGTTAAAAACATATTATATCAATTCGCGTTAAACGTTTTTAGCCACAGAACCCTAATCTCGCAAAGTGTACTAAAGAATGAGTTGTCAAAAAGAATAAATCAACGAATTGATTTATAACTTTCTCTGGTCATCATTCTGAATGTAATGAATGGTAGGTCGCTTCATAACAAGTTTTCTTCGCCATTTATAATATCTGTTACACCTCTATTAAAAGTTGTTGAAATATAAATAAGAAATATTCATATTCATTGTTGCCACTTTCAATGAAGCTACTGACTACTGAGACGACGAATAGAAATGGGTCCACGTGATAGGCCACTGGCCATTGCCTCCTATGGTCATCAAAAATGACCTCAGACAAGTTCACACTCTTAACTGAGGTCAGCCACAGATGCGTTGCTACCCCTGACGATTAAGTCGGAGCGTCTCGGATAAGGTGGTCTCCCTAAACACACCCTTCAAACCAGAACACAGCAGCGCTACACTGCTGTTATAAGGCAGATATAGGTGTGGAGGTGAAGCCGCTGAAGTCGAATCACATAGAGTTCTACCACCTTTAACTGCATGCTCGTTTGCTACTTCGAATCTGTAAAAAAAAAAACAAAAAAAATGCAATTAATGCTATACACATCATTTATATGTACTTATATGAACAATAGAGAGTGTACAATTTATAAACTTCAATATCTTTGCGTGTTTGAAACTTATATTAAACCGATATCGTAAACCATGTTTCTAATTTCAATTTCACTTACAACAGAGTTATCGATATTTTATTATCGTCCATAGCACGGGCGGTAATTAAACTGCAATATAAGTTTATGTTGCAGGTAAAATATAGTTCTAATCGAATCCTATTGAACCCAAATTTAGAAAACTGAATTGTTTTATATATTTTTTAATTTACGTTTTAATAGGTTATTTGAGACTTTGTATTCTATCATATCTCCAGAAAATACTCGGACTTATTTTTTTGGAAATATGATATAATAAAAAGTCTTAGCGATATCCATCCGACGATATAAATCTGACTATTATTAATACTATTTTTTAGGCTTAGATCATTTCGGATAAACCTTTAATCACCCAAAGTAATGTCTAATCGGCGTTTAGGAAGATAATTTCTTCTACTAATTATGTAATATTAAAAGATGTGTGAATATAAGTGTCCGTATTTAATATAAATCATATATCCAATGTTTCAGCAGTAATATAATAAGTCAATGCATATACGTAACATAAATTTAAGTAACGTAAGTAAACTTTTAAAAGTTTTAAATTTAAATGAAGTTGATAGTTCATAACTGAGCGTATTTTACCATTTAGCTGCAACATATGTCGCAGGTATTGGAACTATCTATGCGTGAACTGGGCACCGAACCTTGGGCCAGTTGTAAGATATAACCCACAATAATATTATACGCTCTCGCGTGCAACGCAACGCTGTTTTAGATGTAGAGTCGACATAAAAATGTACTTTCAAATAATAATCTATATTAACAATGAATCGTTTTGTTATCACCACCGGAGATCCCTGGATTTAATTTTGCCATCTCCAGGTTGTGCAGCCAAATAAATGGGGCCACCTATTCTTTATATTACGTAGAATAGTAGGAAGCTTTATGTATTTTTGCAACTTTTGTTCAATACAAAGAGAGAGCTATGCGTTCTAAAATTGTATTTTTGTTTTATAAAATTTAAGAAAATTTCAAATGAAATTGTATTGTCTCTCGATTTTTAAACGTAACATCTTTTTTATTACATATATTACATTTAGTACCATGTTTACAAAAGTATGACTAAAAATAATATTAAAAAACAAATGAGGCGACCATCATAGCCTTCGGGAGTAGCAACACTCAATAATTGAGTTCAGGTAACTTCTCTTCCAATTTCTTCTGTCCCAACATCCTTTTATATATGACCGTGTGTCCTAACCTACTTTTTTGAATATGTTATAAAAAAATATTATAAAAAAATACATATTTTTTTGCTAACCGTACTCTTCAACTAGCCAACCTGTGTGAATTTCACAACGCCACTCTAATAGTCGCGTGGTCGCAATACAATTTAATATTAACCGCCACTTTTATTGTCTTTTAATGAAGAGTTGCCAGTTGTTTTGTAACATGCCGTATTGTTGAGGGTCGACAAATGAACTTGATTTGTTTAACGACATTTAATTATTAGGTAGGGCTTTGTGAAATTATATTAGTTTTAAAATGAACAGTTTTATTATTTTTAGAACAGGACAACCCGCGTAGCCGAGAAGTCACCATACCGGTCTGATACGCAGTGGGTTCCGAGTTCGATCCCCGGCTAGACAGATATCTGAATGATAAATTTAGATTTCTGTTTTGCGTCCAGGCGTTAGCCTATCCGTCTGTGTGACACCGGAGAAAATCGCAATGTTGGGCTATGATTATAGAAAACGTTATTTTTAATTTTAAATACAAAGTGAATTTAATTTCATGAGAAATGTATACAATTTATGTTGTTGGTCCAATATGCCCCAACCACTTATCCAAGTGGACTACATGGACTGGATATTTTCCAGTGACCACTTAACCAAAACGACTACAAGAGCATTGGCTATAATAAATATATGTCCACCTTACTTTAAACAGGTTACTCGCATTCCCGTTTGGAAAGCTTAGCCAAACAAAAGGTATTGTTCCACCCACATTCGGGCGACCAAACCTCGATCTAGGTGTGTATAAGTACAGTGTAAACAGTGGTACAAGCACCTGTTTATCAGAGTTGACTGACTGATAAGCGATTTTTAGTTTAGAAAGTATATTAGCCGTAAATATGTAGGTATGTATAGTTACCTGTATGTGTTGTTTTACCGGAGGTATTATTTAGGTTTTGTCTTGGTATGATAAGAAAGTATTGTTTAGTGATTTGAAATTCGGCCTTGCTTGAGATTTCTAGTTTAAAATCTATTTTTATTAGGTACCGATTTTCATAGTTATGAATTGTGTATATCATAATTTGAAAGATAAAGAAAGCATGAAAAATTTCGAAACATGAGATGACAATTATGCTTTTCTTAAGGTAAAATTTCGGCTACTGGTCAACATCTATCCATCCATACATCAGTCCTTTGAGATCCACTAGGCCCAGGTAGGCCTTCCTTGAAGGGATTTTATCAATAGTCACCACAGTTGTAATATGTTTTGTTGACTAAAAGTATTGATGGTGTTATAATAACAGGAAGACGGACGCAACCAATCTCTTACATGTTATCCTTTAGTCGTCTCTTACGACATCCACGAGAAGGAGTACTACTTATTCAAAACCGGTACTGATGAACACTAGTTAACAATAAGAGCAATCTTCAGTGCGTACGTAAGTACTAGTTAAAAGCAACAAGTCGTAAGCTTTCGCTCGGTCGAAAGTAGCGGTGGAAGTGACGAGCTTCCTGCAATGTTACGGCATTCATTGAGTTATTGTATAAGAATTATACGTAAACGTGGACTATAGCGTAATCTGTTTTGGTAAAGACCAAAACGACCAAAACTATGAAAAGTCATAGTACGCAAAATGGTGCCATTCGAAAGAATTGAAATCCTCCTGTGCTTTGTAAGAAATTTATGTCACTGTAAAAGTATTTACATTATTATGGGCCTTTTATACAATGACGGTACAATAGTAAAAAATAAATGATTATTATAAAAAAGTTAGTTTAAGAAAATGATAAAAACATTGATAACATTATGGTGTAGGAAATAAACACAAAATATTTTGTTTTTGTTATAGGTACATATTTCAATTTTTTTTTACTATTTATTCCACTAATTTAAATATTAATATATATACTCAAAGCTACAGATCATCAAAACATTGTAACATATTTTTCCGAAATTCAAATAGGTACCTACTCGTACTTATTCAACTATTTATATTTTTTAAATGGAGAAGGTTCAATTCGACGGTGTCTTTTTTACGTTTTCTTCTTTGCAATATTTATGATATCATTAAAGTAAAATTAACATTATCATGATGTTCGTGTCTTTTTCCGCTCAGTTTCCGACTTTCTTTAGCGGAAAATCGTATAAAAACACGCATTCGATCTCAGGCGCGCTATCTGTTCATTATGATTACCATTATTCGTCCCACTAATGTTTATGCATTTTTATGGCTAGTTAAATCCAATCAAGGAGATAATAGTGGAGATATCGAGCTATTAGTATTTAATGTGTAAATTATAGGAGGTAATCTGTGAATTGTAGTGAAGAATTTGTAAATTATGACAGAATTTTGTCGGCCGGACGCGTCCGAATGATTATCGATGTTTATTTTTTTTAATAAGCACTTACGTTGTGTTATTTGTTTAATATTTATTGCATTATTGTTTGCTTTATGTGAATTCTACTTTGCGTTTTGATATTCTTTATTTCTACACGTTAAATGTCAAAGCTTTGCAATAATGGAATAGACTCTTAGTTATTTGTTATATTGCTTAATACATGTGTAATATGATATTATCAAGTAGAAATATCAAATGAACTATATTTAATAATAGTGTTAAACTTTGCCTGAATTATATTAATTATATAATAAAAAGTAATTTTATATTGAAGTTTAACCAAACTTGATTGACTTGCTAATTCCCGGTATCAATTATACATATTTTGGTAAAACATACTACGGATATAATATTAACGATCGACTTATAAACCTCTTTAAGCAAGCTTATAGACTTAATCCAGAGAAATTTTACGTGTATTTTTTCTCCAATCCATTTATAAATAGATAGACGTTAAGATAAGTAAAGATACAGAAAAAGATAGCAAAAGATTCACCGCTTGTAAGATACAACCCACACGAACGCTTTAAATCAGCCAATGTGGCACTAAATCACATTGATAATTACATTCTAGCCGTAGTGGAGGTAATAATTGTAAAATTACTACGCGCGCCTCACCGTTAGAGCTTAGAGTCTTTGACACAAAGATTACTGATATTCAATGAAATAATCTATGTAATTGTGCATGTTAATAAGCAATGTACAATTTATGGTTGTAATTCCATCCACGCGCTAAAATAACGGTACAATAATTTGATATATTTCCTGGTATTTATTATATTGTATGATTTATTGTATCTTTGTTCACAAATAAAAATATTGCTTTATAAAAGACTAGTTTTCCGCGGCATCGCTCGCCCTAATGTGTACGTACATGTACAATTTGTATATTCGCACTTATAATTAACTCATATCAAGAGACCGTAAGTACAAACGTTGTAGGTATAAAAGTTATTTATCTATCCTTCGAGAGCAGTCTTTTTCGGGATTAAGGGTACTCTATATCCTTTTCTGGACCCCTAGCAAAGTGTATGCAAAGTTTCATCACGATTGGCTGAGTAGTTAAAGCGTGAATACCCCACAAACAAACGGACAGTCGATTTTAATAATAATTAGGGATGATAATGCTAAGTTTTTGATTAATTACAAACAAATCTTCAATGAAATATTTTTCGGCATTATACCTAACTTACTATTTACACAACATAAGACAAATTTCAAGTCGTAGTTACATTAATAAGGTATTCCCAACAAAACAGACATTGTTCCGCCATTGTCCGCCAATAATCAGCAGCGTAAACAAATCTATTTAATACCCATCACAACAGATAATTAAGCTGTGTCGCTGTTACATAACTGTGTAGCAGTAACGGTGTGACGGTAACGGTGCGCGTAAGGTCGCATCGCAAGGTGCGAGTGACAATGACGTCCACAGATAACAAAACTTTACGCTATCTGTGGAATGCATGATCATTGTTTTTTTTTATTTACGATACAGCAATGATGATAATTTTATTGTGTGTGTTTTTTTTAATTTAGTGTTGTGGATAAGATTAATTTTATAAACTTCTGAGTTATCATAGTTAATATATTTTAATGTAGGTATAGTTTTATTTCTGGAATACATACATTTTTTTTCTCACTGCCCGAAGATTGACTGGCAGAGGATGCTTGTAGCATTAAGTCCACCTTTGTTACTACACTTTGTTGTAAAGTACATAAAGAATAAATAAATAAATTGAGTAAAATTATATATTTACACTACCTGTAAAGTATTCTGTCTCGTTATGATTTAATGTCGCCGAAATCTCTCATTACATTCCAAAAATATCCAATACAAAATAATGGTCAGATAACTTACAAGTAACATAATAATATATAGGTACCTATGTATTGTTTGAATGACTGTTAATAAAAAATATAAGATTCACGTCAATTTTCCCATAACATATATTTTTATTGTAGGTATTATAAAGATACGCTCACACTATTGAACGTAGGTACGTATATGACTAAAACCTAAAATTTGAAGATAAAATTACAATGACTAGAATATTACTGTCAAAGCTCACAATAATTTGCTGCACAAACCACAAAACAAACCTACGTATTCTATTTATATGCTCATACCTACCTGTGGGTCGGCGACCGCTTACCGAATTGGTCAGTGAAGGACAGTTCTTCCACCAGTCCTGGGAACCGTGTGATTGTGGTTACTACGTGCTAGTTACTTCACAATAGCTTTTTAAATATTTGGTACCTACTATGCTAATAAATATAGAAGGTAATCTCTGTTTGTAAACCTGTGACTGCAATTGTCACACCTTAATTTACCTGGTTATGTGTATATTTTGTTTAATAGGTTGTTTTTAAATTAAAATAAACTAAAACATCGCGATCTGGTAGACCAGCGGTTGTCAAACTTTTTTGGTGGTGGACCCCTTTTGAACAACGAAAATTTTAATGGAGTCCCAAAATTTTAAAAGTCATTCCGGCGTGTATTTTTTCTCATATAATAATGAGAAAAAATACAGCTCTTCACCCTTTTATTTACACCTTTAGTATTTTCGCGGAGCCCCCACAAAGGCTTCGCGAGAACAAGGGTCAGGGGAACACACTTTGAGAATGGCTGTGGTAGACTATGTGATGTAGGTAGGTAGTTAAACACGTATTTAAACAATATTTTGCTAAAACAATTACCTACGTTTCATATCCTCAAGTAAGCTAAGATAAATGTCAAGGATTCGTATATTCTAACTATGAGATCATACAGAACATTACAGATTTTCATGCGAACTTGTGTATGTATTATTGAATTCAATTATTGTCTTCGCACAAATAAGCCTTATTATAGTAACTTCCTGTGTCATGAAATCCAAATAAATAGGTCTAATTAAAGTAGGTATATTTTTTAAAATTTGAATTGACCATCAACAATATTTTTACCCTCGTGAAAAATTGCAGCACTTTTGAAGGAACATAATAAAAAGAATGACTTTACATCTTAAAATTGGAATATAATTAAATAAGGAATTCCAATTGAAAACTAAAGTCGTTACAAAAAAAAATAACACTTATAAGTAATAGGTTCATAAAAGTAAAGATAAAATGGACACTTTGGTTATTTAACTGTAGAATAATCTAAATTTCAAAACAATAAAAAAAATTGCGGAATTTTTAAAAATACAAACGCAACTAGAAATTATATTTCGTATAAAACAACAGACCAACGTAGTTCTTCTTATATGACGGTGTATTGACGAATCTAATTACAATGTCATAATGATTTTTCATCTCACAGAGACCAAACTTTAAAAAAAACTGTGAAACTAGTGCGACTGTATTATAGGCGCTAATGTCTACACGTAAATATGTTGACACACAAAAAATTGCTTCAGTTAAGCTTAGTGGAAAGCAAACTTATTATGCTTACTAGGAAACAATAACGATGTGAAGTTCACCCAACAATGGGTTCGGATAACGAAATAAAGAGCGGGCTTCAAACATCCAGGCCACTCGGCTACGGAGTTCTCATACTCTCTAACTAATAAAAATAAACTCGCTAGATTTAGTAAAAAAGACAACTAACGAGCTCACTGATTTATGTTCACTGCACTAAAGGGCAATTAAGGATTTATAAGCTACTAAAAATAGAGCGATTTGATCAGTGTGGGCGAGAGATAGAATTATATAAAAAAATAAATCGATTTCAAATATTATCCAAAGATACATTGAGAATTAAATTCATTCAACGTTGAATGCGTTCAAATTTATTGTATCTATTATAACTTTAAAAATCATAACTGGAAATTTTTTAAAATAATACTGGGGTAACAAACAATCTCGTAGTTCATCTTAAAGTAAATGATCAAAGATTAAAGTCTTACTTGAGACTAGCCATTACGTTACATTTTTTATGTATAAAGTACCGAAAGGTAATTTATATTAATTACAATCTAGCCTAGTATCAGACTAATGAGTAATTCTACACTAACTTACACTGCTAAATAAACAAATACGAAAGTAAGCGTCCTCTAACACTGCATTTTTTTATTCTAACATACATATAAGTGAAACGTTACGTTACGTTACATATTATGCGTTATGTGTACTTAGCCTTTAATTGGAGATCTTGTCAGTATCTCTGCCTTACTCTCAAACCAGAACACAACAGCGACAAATACTGCAATCACTACTAACTACATGCGTCTTTAAGACTATACTTACCTACGTAGTTCCGGCGGCACCATCACTACAAGAACACCTTTACTAACTTAATTGAGGGCACATTGACGTTTTTCCATAATAATTTCCATAGGAAGTGTCATTGTGAGAAACTCAGCAGAGGTGTGTTTATTGATATCGTACAAAAACTAATTATCCATTGTTGTTTTTATACAAAGATAACTCGATAATTATGACGCAAGTAACTTCACAATGACATATTGTCATACATCCACAATTAACATATAATAAACATTGCTTAAATTGTTTGGATGTGTGCCGCATGATAATTGTTATTTATTTTTGATGTACCTTTACCATGAGTAACTGGTAAGTTAATAGTAGAAAACTACTCGGGTATCGTCCTATTGACTATTTGGGGTAATATTCAAAAAGTCATATTGACGACCCGGGTGGCGCAATGGTTAACACGCCGGACCGCTAATCCGAGGGTCCTGGGTTCGATTCCCAGCAAGACGGAAATTTGAATGATGACTTTAAATTTCCGTTCTTGGTCTGGATGTGTGTCCTTGTCTTGTGTGTTGTCCATGGCACCCACGACACAGCAGAAAATCCTACTGTGGGGCTATGAGTGTGAAACGTTATTTCTTCATTTATTTATT
The DNA here is from genome assembly GCA_018251915.1 of Urbanus proteus proteus. Lineage (NCBI taxonomy): Eukaryota > Metazoa > Arthropoda > Insecta > Lepidoptera > Hesperiidae > Urbanus > Urbanus proteus. Next base: position 11,562 of record DWPV01001484.1, read on the forward strand.
TATTTATCTACAGATTTATTGCGCCATTTGTGGTCCAACTCCGGTCGCACCGCCACCACGTCTCTTCTAGTCATAATATCAGTGTTAAACATTAGTGTTTGCGGAAGAAGTTGCATGCATATTACTAAAAAAATCCAATCGAAATGAAAATATGCTATACTTACTAGATATAACTATAGGTTGAATATAATCCTAATTATTATAAATGCGAATGTCCGTTTATTTGTGTGTTTGTAACGCCTTCACTACGACTAAACCGATGGTTATAAAATTTTGCACACACATTGCCAGGGGTCTAGAAAAGGACATAGAGTACCTTTCATCCCGAAAAAAAACGTACTTCGATCTCTTTGTGCGAATGTACACATTAGCGCAAGCGAAACTGCGGGTAAATTCTAGTAAAATATAATTTATAACGTTATCTTGCATGTTATAACTACTCAACAAATCAAATTTGACAAGAAGAACACAGGCATAAATTACTCAATTATATCTTTAAATTACACACAGAAAGTAGGCACATAGCGTTGCATGACTACTTTCAGAAATTCGTTAACGGTGGGTACATCCAAAGATCTCTAACGGTTTCTGTCCATCATTCAGGCCTCGGGTCACAATTTAGACGAAAAAATTCCAAAGAGCACACGAGTACATGTAAAGTAGCTATAACTGTTTTAGACTTTTTCGTAATGATAGGTATGTTAACGTTTTCTTGCAAAATAGATTTAGAGTTCATAGGTAGGTATAGTTTTTCTTGGTATTTACTTGCATGATTAGTTGTTAGTTGGAATATAGACTAGTTTAGATATTTATTTTCATTTCTCGTTGAAATAAAATTATACATCCATTTTTGACAACTTCAAAAAAAGATTCGAAATTTCGACTGGATTTAGTATTTGTTTCCTATAGGATGCCCGCTGTATTCGAAAAAAAAATGTCTAAATTTAAATTTATTGACAATATTAGCGTGTATTATTTTGAATCTACACCAAAATATTAGAGGAAAATTAGACACATGGATAGGCTTTTTAATTGAAGTTAAGGTTTAAACTTAAAAGCCTATGGTGTGAGCACAAATAGATCTAATGACCTCAATAGCGGAACAAATTCACATGTCAGATTCATTGGAAGAGCGTGCACTGTCTGTCGCGAACTGACTACACAATCCGGAATACTGTGAAGCAACTAGTTTACTATTTTTATCCTATAAAAGTAGTGAAAAAGCATGCAGTTCACATAGTAAGTGATCACGGACGCCTGTAGACGCTATGACAGCGTTTAACATTGCGTTATTAGGCAAAAATAAGCACGACTGTGATAAACACAGTAATTTTATTGCTCCATGGTGCTTGCGGAATCGAACTCAAAATGAGTTGTACCACTTTTTAAACATATATATTGTCTATATAATATTGAAAAAATGTATACATCCGAATATAGACACATTTTTTTTGTTTCGGAGGAAATCGTCTAAAGATACCCTGGCTTTTGGGGGAAAAGGCCGAGTTATGTGAGATTTCTACGCACTAAAACCCCCTCTATTGCCTCAATTACACGTACTTGTACACCTCCTCCTTTTTGAAATCTGTTAAAACGCTAACTCTACAAAATGATAGCCTATTATTATTTTTACTATATTTTAAATATGTTTTATATACTGGCTTAATGCTATACAATTAAAGAATGAATTCAATATTTACTTGGTGCATTGCAATATGCCTGATTTTACGACTGAATTCTTACATTCAATTTCTGTTATGAACTGTGCAAGTAATTCGATAAAATTACTAATATTGTTACGGTCATGTTACGGTATTATTTGCTATGTGGAGTTTTGACATTCCGTGTCATAATTACGCAAATATTAGTTTAGTTAAATTTAAAGCTGTACAATATTCTAGATTAGACAGCCTTATTATATTGTAAAAATATAAATTGAATTCAGTATCAGAATTAAAATAATTTACTATTTACTATTTCAACGGAAGGCACATTTATTTTCTTAAAATATAATTTATCTTCAAAGTACAAGTACTTTTACGTTACGTTAAGTTAAAAATGTCACACCAAAGACACAGCCCTGCTCCTGGATTTTATCCCATGTCGTCTCTTACGTCATCCAAGTAACGATGTGAGAGATAGGAGGGACGCAATTCAACATCAATAGGTACAGCAAAACACAAACCGACACCAAACGGCATATTAAAAATAACTTTATGTCACCTAAGCTTTTACAAAATACCTCGTAAAGTATTCAAGAAAAACATAAAATACGGTATTAGGAACAAATACATTATGTCACGGAGTGTTTTACGCTAAAATATGGGATTCTACCGTAGAATAATAAATTTCAACATTCTTGCGGCATCGAGCTTAGAATGCAAATGGCGGGAGCGATTTACTTGATGCAACCGCCATTTTGAACTCACAATGTGGTCAATGGTACTGTTAATACATGTAACTTGTAAAATTATTAGATTGTAACTAAAAAGTAACGCTCTACACTCTTACAAAAATATTAAAGACATTGCAATACCAGCCAAGGTCTTAAGTTCTGTAGTGAATATTTTATTTCATCTAGTTACTATGAAATTCCTTAACAGCAGGAGTTGATTCGTAGAATAGTCACGTAAAAGAAAACACTATGCCTACTCCATACAAGTTTCTCTCCCTATTTCTATCTCTTTCTATTATATACTAGTTTGGGTGTGTGTTTTGTGTAGGTACGTACACACACCCAAACGTATGTAGAACCTATGTTTATATCGTGGGTCCTCATATCACGAGCATACGTTTTAAGACTAATTTCCTATATTTGAGATTTATTTATGCATTTTTTTATATTTTTTAGAATTTTTCACATATTATGTTTTATATAGGTACAACAAATAACTTAAATGTGTTCATTCATTTAAAAGGTTACAGTCAACAATATAGATGTAACAATGATTGAGTTAAGGCTTTTCTACAAAAGGCATCTTCAAACAAAAACAAATTATAAGACATTCAATAATTTCAATGAAAGATTTAACAGACAAGTTATTTTACACTACGTTTTTGTTTTAAAGATTCTAGAACCGCAATCAACAAAAGGAGTCAAGGTTTGAGAACGAGATGAAGTAACAATTTTATTTGTGCGTGAGAGAATTCTTAATGTTTTAGAAATACGTGTAGGTACGTACATACTTTGCTGGCCAAGTGCGTTGGGAGACATAAAGAAGGGTTCTTCATAAGTAAATATAAAAATAAAATAACGCTTCACACTCATAACACTAGGATTCCCTGTGTCGTGGGTGCCATGGATAACACAGAAGACAAGGACACACACCCAGACCAAGAACGGAAATTTAAATTCATCATTCAAATTTTCGCCTCGCTGGAAATCGAACCCAGGTCCCTCGGATCAGCAGTCCGGCATGTTAACCATTGCACCATCCGGGTAGTCAAATATAAAAAGGTAGAACAAATGCGAATCGACGAGGGAGCTTTCATAACAGCTATGTAGCGTGAAGTTGCTCTTGTAATTCGGTGGAAGGGTATGTTTATTTACAATAGCTGATCCCCGCGGTTTCATCCGCGTTAAAAAAGTAAAAAGGAATACATATCTAAACATAGGTAACACCCCGCTGTCCCGCGAGGGGAGCCGCATGTGCGTGACGCGCGCGCTTATGCTTTTTTCCATAATTAAAGTAGCCTATGTTACGCCTTAGACCTTCAGTGAAAGTCCCGTCAAAATCGGTCCAGCCATTTAGAAGATTATCTCAGTCAAACAGACAGACAAACAGACAGACGGATAGACAGACATTTTTTTAAATTCCATTTTCGTTATAGGTATCGTGTATACTTTCATATGCATTGAGTAAAAAAATACTATTTTGAAATCACAAACAGACACTTCAATTTTATTTATTTGCATAGATAAATCTGCTCCTATCCCACAAATTTGATAACGTTACGATTTGCAATCATAGATTGCAATACTTTGCGTGCCCTTATTTTGAAAGTTCCCTACGTGAGACTATAAATGATAAACAATTTGTCAATACTGACCGCATCGAATGAATTTTGATACGGAACGAGTATTGAATGTCCGATAATGTACTTATATGGAATTTTAATTTAGTTTTGATATTGGATGCGATAACAATTTCAATATACCCGTATAACCTTCTGAGTAGGCTGTTCACCATATTACAAATTATATTGTTATTTTCTGTATCTTTTGTAACTGTTAAATTTTAGCGTGCTATTTCAACCGCGCTAACAGTGCAAATGATTTTAGCATTGTGACAATTTAATCATACTTACTTACCTCTATATTATTTTCTAAGTTCTTGATAGCGAATCTTATGAGCTTAATATATTTTACAAAATAATAATCTAACAGATGATTTTCATTGTTACAGTTCCCCAACAATGACATAAAGTGCCACAAGATGGCGCTTCGACTAAAAAAGGATATAAAGAAGGCGTCGTATTACGTGTGGTTCCTCGGCGCGCAAGAGTCCCGAGGGTTGAGAGGGGAAGAGTTCGCGTTACCAGCTATACGGCTTCTGGAAGAGAGGGCGAGGGATCTTGAACCTTTTAAGGTTACTCTGCAGGTAAGAGATCATACAGCTTCCTTATTTGTGTTATCAATTAGATACTTCGTAAGGATTAGACTGAAGAAGGTAAAGAACGGAAATATGTCTAGCAGGAGACATGAGGACTAAGATGGCACACCACATACAATTTCTTAGTTCCACAAAATGCCTGTAAGTAGTGGTTGGTGGAGACAATAGGGAAAGCATCTATCAAAAACGTCTTATTTTGTTTATTTGGGGTAAATTTCGCGCATATTTCGCTTAATATTAAGCGCAAGACAAAGTTACAAGAAAATTGAAAATTCTGTATGCAAATGTGAGCAACATCGACGGCTAAACCATATATTTTTTTAATAAATCCATATTAAATACATCAAAACCACAATAGTCTTCAAAAACAAACTAAAACTTCCTCCAACACCACAGGTGTCCCACAAAGGGCTGAAGATAATCCAGAATGTGACAGCGAAGGGCAAGCAGCAAACCATCAAGCACTTCATCCCGCACGGCAGCATCACGAGCGCCGTGGTCCAGGGTGACGTGGTGGCATGTGTGCTGCTGCTGTACAATCCTATCACCGGCTGTCCTGTGCATGTGCATGCTTACAGGTAAGATTGATGTTTATTTTACACTAGATAATACCCGCGGTTTCACCCGCGTTTAAAAAATAAAACAGAACACATATTTAAACACAAATTTTGTCCCGCTTTCCCTCGACGGTGCGCGCATGCGGGTGGAGCGCGCGCCAATGGATTTTTCAAAAATTAAAGTAGCCTATGTTACGCTTTAGACCTTCAGCTATCTTTCAGTGAAAGTCCCGTCAAAATCGGTCCAGTGGTTTAGAAGAATAGCTCAGCCAAACAGACAGACAGACAGACAGACAGACAAAATCTTTTTTAATTGCATTTTCGTTATCGTTATCGTGTATACACTTTCATATGCATTGAGTATTTTTTTTATTTTGAAATCACAAACAGACACTTCAATTTTATTTATTATTTATCATCATCAACCCATTATTGTCCCACTGTTGGACACGGGTCTCCCCTCATAGTGAGAGGGATTTAGGCCTTAGTCCACCGCGCTGGACAAGTGCGAATTGGTAGACTTCACACATCTTTGGGAACTTTTTTTAAGAACTCTCAGATGTGCAGGTTTCCTCGCGATGTTTTCCTTCACCGTAAAGCAAGTGATAATTAATTTCTATACCCACTTAAATCGGAGGTGCGTGCCCGGAATTTAAACCTTGGACCCCTCGATTGATAGACCAAGTTTCTACCATTAGGCCAACACTCTCATATTTTTTTTAACTTAGGGAAAGAAGATTAGGAACATAAAAGAATGATATCATTCTCAGGATTAGCAGATTTGGTGCGCTAATAAATAATCGTTGAGGAAGTAGAACAGATTGTGCTTCGAGTTTGAAGAAACTTATTTCTGCCCAAAATAGTAGTGTTAAGAGCTAATGCGTTCTGGCTTGGAGGATGTATTTAGAAAGAGATACTTTTCGAAATCGTTTCAACTCAGTTCTCAGAGGTAGCAACGCATTTATAGTCGACCTCGTAGCATTCTACTCTTTTCTGGGGTTGATTATTATAGGTGTGCATTTACCATAAGATAGCCTACATACTTTTGCTCCTTTTGATTTTAAAAATTATGTTCGATTAAGTAAATTTTAGCAGTAGTAAATGTGTAAATGTGTTCGATTTGGAACAGGGTTTTTATCCAGAGTTGATTACCTCACAGCAGTAACCATTACAGACCGACTGCACATCTATTTGCTTTTTCCGCTAAAATGAGATCCACAATCAATCTTAGTACATTGCAAGTAGTAACTGGTTACACGGGAATCTATTACAGAGTAAAAAAATATCAATCTGAATGCAAGAGATACACGCAAATGGCCGCAATTCTGCGCGGACGGGAAACGTTGTGGATGAGCGCGCTCGCTATTAGACCATTATGTTTCCATTTCCCCTTATTGTTTTGCTTCTTTTGAGAGAAAACGTTTCCTATGCCTCAAGAATGAGCTGGTCTATTGGTTGTGTTAAACCCTTGCTTAGATATATTTTGGTTTAATTTAGTTACATCGGGAATGCCCAATCTAAGACTTGTAGGTAATACATACATGTACTGGTATGTTTTTGTGTTATTAATAACTAGCTGATCCCCGCGGTTTCAGCCGCGTTAAAAAAAAAGCACCCCACTCTCCCCCGATGGCGGTAGCATGCGCGTGGCGCGCGCGCTAATGCTTTTTTCCAAATTTAAAGTAGCTTATATGTTATTCCAAATCATAATCTATCTATGTACCAAATTTCATCCAGATCCATTTAGCCGTTCTAAAGTTATAGAGTAACAAATATCCATCCATCCATCCATCCTCTCAAACGTTTAGCTTTATAATATTAGTAAGATTCTTATGCGTTTGTTTTATAAATACTGGTTGTCGGCATGTTATGACAAATTAGTGTTCGCTGATAAGCATCGTAATAATCTCACAAATTGAGAATTGATTGAAAATTCTAACTCAATCTAACATAGGCTATTTTAAAATGTAATTGGTATTTCAGTTTTAAACATTTAAATCTCATTATAATGACATGTTTCAACTGTTTCATTGTTATTCGAAATAAGATTACGAAAGGTTATTTTAAAATATTTGATTGAAATCTGTTTTCTATTTATCAATGAATTCCCTTAATTATAATTAACAGTAAGCTAAATAGTTAGGAAATACGACTATATTTTTAACTTATCGAATAAGGAATTAAATCTTTTAAATTTGCTATACAACATTCTTACAAAATAACTTAAGATATTCATCTTACCTGTTTTATCGTTTAGATATTTAGCAATCTCAAATTTATTTCACAAATATAGGAGTGCTAGGCACGTCAATGCCGACCAGGCCTATAGCATTTATTACCTCAGATTTAACTTATTACATGTTTATTAAAATATTATATTTAATAATAATTTTTTAATCATGAAAATATTTCCATAATAAAATTAACACTAAATAATTGATAACTTAAACTTAAAACGCTTTCTATACTCATAGCCCCACAGTAGGATGTTCTCCCGTGTCGTGGGTACCATGGACACACACACACACGAAAACACAAACACCCAGACCCAGAACAGAAATCCATATTCATCATTTAGAAGTCTGTCTGGCCGGGAATCGTACCCACTTCCGCCACCCGAGTCGTCAAAACAATACATCAGTAACATTTAGTACAGTTTAATTAATGGATTGGATTGGATGATTTGATGATTGATTGGATGGATTTAATTAATGGATCAGTTTTGGATCTGTACGGATGAAGTGTTGCATAGAGATGCTACATATAACATACAACATATTAAAAAGAGAGTATTTTCTTTAAATTCTCCGCGTAAAACTTTTGGCTTCCATGGACTGTTAAATAGTATATATAAAGTAGATAAATTTCACGTTTAAGAAACGAGCTATGAATGTGTGGGTTTTAACTATGGATTCCGAACCTAAGTAGGCGAATTTCGAGCAATGCACCTAGTATCTAAGTATAGTATCTAGTAACCTAGTATCATAGTAATGTATCTAGTAGTAAAATTGGTAGAAAACGTTAGGCTGGAATGGGAATGAACCTACCCATATATATTTCTCCATAAACAATAGTGTTCTGTGCTGCTGTGTTCTGATTTGATATTAGCTACGCATCTACCGTTCATCTTAGGTAGGAATCCAATCCTACGTGTACCTTGGATTAATTACATTACAAATGTCATGAGCTGTATAAGTCCTATCCTATGATATATGGTCATAATTGTACCAATGCCCATAGTCCAATCAAATCAGATACCACGTAACGATTGCATAAATAGACATGACCTAGCGCGTACTAAATAGTAAATACTTAAACATGTGTTAGTAAACGTGATAAATATCTTTTATGGGACCAATGACCTAGTAAGACAAGACTCGGCACGAAATATTGCGCTCGCTGACTGCATTTCAATTGACAAAATTAGATAATGATACTTGGAATTTATTTAGATTGGGTGTTGTAGATACTTGTAAAAATACGTATGAAAACCTTCAAAATCCGGTCTTATTACGTTGTACCTACCAGTCTACCTATACTACGGTGGTAAATTATGTCTGCCAATCTTTATCTAGGTAGGTACTTAACTATGTAATTTATTTTAGTAATGTTGTATCAAAATAAAAATACAAATAGCCGAACACTAAGACTAATCTAAGATACTAATACTTAAGTTTTTTTTTATTATTATTATAGCGAGCCTTAAACAATTTCGATAAAATAATTCGGTTTAAATATTTCGATTTAAATAAAATAAATAAATAAAATAAATAACGTTTCACACTCATAGCCCCACAGTAGGATTTTCTCCTGTGTCGTGGGTGCCATGGACAACAC
>DWPV01001485.1:0-20567 GCA_018251915.1 Urbanus proteus proteus
TTAAATAGATACATATATAATCAATATATTATAATGATAAGTACAATATAACAACTAAACAAGTATAAAATCGACAAAGTTTTACTTATACTTGATTATGACTAAGCTATGTCTACGATAAAAGTGCCGAATAAATAAATCTTCTGAAATAAGTAATAGAAGGGAGGCTTTAAATCTAATCGTATTCGATTCCATATCAGTTAAGAGGCTATATGTCCATATGTAGTTCAGTAGTATTCATAACACGTTGAAAACAGACTCAGATAAAGTTATCATAAAAAGTGTGGGTCAGTTCAACAATACCTATATTCGAGTTTACCTCTACGATAACGTATAACCGGTTCGTGTGACATGTTGCGTCCTGTCTGAACTCGTTCCTGTTAGTCATCTGCTGGTCACACTTCATGGACTTAACTGTTAGACCTTCAACTAGTTTTATGGTCAATGTCTTTAACCATTCATTTTTTGAATATTTATTAATTCAGCAGTTAAAAAAGTCAATTTAAAGTCAAGAAAACAATTTGACTGTTCAATGCTTACTAATATTAAATTATGAAATTGTTTCTTTAAGTATTTTATACGTTGATTTGTAATATTTCTATTCAAAGTTTAACATTCTTTATTAAAGATATTACTTTAATCAACTTCTTTTGTTTTAACTTCATTGTCTTCTTGACGTAGACTACCATCAGCGTCGATTAAAAAAGAACTGACAATGCTTCAAGATGAATCAACGTTTGAGAAGTGCATCGTATGATCTTATCTGCTGTAACCTACCGGACTGGTTTGTGATACCTCAATGTTAGTGAAATATATATTTTAAAATATTAAGATACTAACATATCTTTTAATTCGATTTTATTTACTTTCATAGAAATTCATCAATTGTAATTATCCGAATTTGATATCCATATAAATTATTCATACTTACATGTGTTGATGATCACTATTAATAGAAAATACTTGTAAACATAATTTTAAATCAATAGTATGTTTTTGAAATGCAATCTTTTGAACTATATTTAAAACTTTATGCGTGTGTTCAGCAGATATTTCACTATGGACGCGATATAAATTTCGAGCGTTAAAGTTAGTTTTAGAATTAATGGTAATGGATAGATTTTATATAAATTTGATGGCACGTTAGGCGAATTTAATGCTACATACGTTCTCCAGGCAATAACATTCGAACAGTCTTTTGAGAACGAAAGCAATTTTTATTGCCCAACTTCCTAAAAGGATGCTCTCAATTTTGTTTTTATGTCTGTCCGGACATAACTTTTGAATGGAGGCATGGAATCCGATGAGCATTTTATGTCTTTTAAAGGAAGTTCCCATAGAGGACTGTTACTTCGATTTAATCACTTGGGTATCCAGAACAGAGTAAGTATCAATAAGACTAAACTTCACAACCACGAAGAGGTAATTAAACTAGATGTAACACTGATCAGTCTTTTAGTATCTATAAAAAGTTTTACTACAAAAACTAATTCTAAAAAGACTGAAACTCTAGAAAGATTACTCTAGGGTGAATCTTTTTTTAAAGAAAATATTTTGTTAGATAGGATTTAATGATCGGCGTTTATGGAATAGATTTTAAACTTAATTGTTTTAAATATTTCCAAGCAACTAACATGAATATGTAAGCTCAGCTAACATAATTATATGTCACCTTCATAGTTTATGAAGCGATAAAAATGGCTTATCAAAGTAAACAGATTACAAATGTTTACATATTATTTAAGGGATGATGCAACTATTAGATATTGTAATTGCATCATCTTTTTTATTTGATATTCATCAAAAACATTTATAGACCCTGTTCAAAGTACATTTGATATAAAAATAATTGATTTCTCGTAATTGGAACGCATTTAATATGAAGTTTTACAATAGTTTTTTCTTAATAATACGAAAATACAATCACTTGACTAAAATCGCAAAAGATTTGACAACTACACGTATAGCTACATAACTTAAAAAATAGATTTTTCCATCGAAAATATTCAAAGAAGTAGTAAAATAGAATTGTTATCAATATAACTATTAAGAGGCGAATTGCAAATAGTACCGTTTGTTTATCAAACCGTAATGATTATTAAATCGTTCGTCCTAATTATGTTATTGTAACTGAACTTGATGATGGAACAGCTATTAGACTAACGAGACTAGTAGAAATTGTTTCACTGTCGACGAGTTTGCTATAAGCGACGAACTATGTTTTTTTACAGAAATACGCAAAATATAAAAAGAAATTTTGTAGTAATAGAAGTAAGGTTGATCATAGGTTATATTTAAATTCTCAATATGGTATTTATCTGCCGAATCATACTATTCAAGGAGAAATCACTGTTTCTATATCAAATATACATATACGTAGGTCCGTAATAACGCCCTCATTGAACTATAAGGGCTCTGTTAAATCTATACTATTTTTATAAAAATAAAGAAATCTACAAATTACATATTTCAATTAATTATATGTAGTATATTATTGCATAATATATCACTATTCGTCAATGTCGAACAAGTCCCTAAATAAGAAACGACAATTTCGTCCGCAGTTTTATGGTCAGTAGCAATGGCCATATAAATAAATCTCAGCTAACAACCAGCCAATGAATAGTATTGACCTGTCTGCCTATATCTCTTAATGACTTAGACCGTTCCTTTCGCTGTAAACTATAAACCTTCTAATTGAAGTACCTAACGACATACCGCGTTGCTTCCACAGGGTATTAATATAATATGAAGATTCAATAGGACGTGCTCTTATACCTAGAGTACTTAAGAGTACCTTAAATTTAATATTTTTATCAGTAAGTTGACTCTAAAATTGTTACTTACAAAATCAGTTTGTTAGTAATTTTCGAGATTAATTAACCTTTTTAATAAGAATACACCATTGCAAAATAAGTGAAAATCAAAACTATTAATTCAAAAAACACGCCTCGAGAGTTACATTTTAATTCATGTTAATTAATTCGAAATTTAAAAATTACAGAAATAACAACTAAAGGGAATAATCAAGCAAAAGGAATAGAACAAGTTACAGTAGTTACTATAATTTCAGATATTCTTTTAAAATGCCAAAAATACATAATTGATTACGTCTGGTGGTCCAGAAGTAATCCTCTAGAGAAAATATTATTTCTGTAGCTGATACTGTATTTATTTTTCTTCCTAATCGATTCAATCACGAAAGACTTTACGTTTGTGGTTTGTTTGTTTGCCTGGCGTGAGCTTATGCGTAATTGGTAGTAATGCGTAGTATGAGATCGAATGACAAACTGTGTACTCAAGCCTAAAATGTTATATGTGTATATTCGTATTTGGTTACTGCGGTTACTATATTTTCAGTAATAAGGATTATAGGTATCATGTGGTTAAAATTATTATAGGACACAAATATTTCAAATTTAACCTCATTGATATTCGTTATATAAAATAACCTCGTTAGCCGTATTTTCATTTGAATAACACAAAATATATCAAAAGTTGAAAAGGATGATATAAAACATAATAAAAGAATAATTTAATGCTAGAAATACACGGATTTTCCATGTACCTCTCTCAATTTTCCTCAATTGGCAACAAAAAATGTTCGCCCCAAAAACTGTGATAAGCAAGATCCTTATTGACTTAAAAAATTGTCCCGCCGGTTCAGTTAATAGGGAATTTTGAGACCCGGTAAGGAAATTCGAGGCGGGTGATTAATTTCGCTGGCATCCAGGGATTTGCTGTTCGTTTCGGAGTCACGCTACGCGCGATGTAGATCATCCGAATGCCGCACTCGTTTGGGGTTGCGGAAACAATTTGGAGAAACAAAATCATGTGTTGGTTGGGGAGAGGAATCTTACTTTGCGAATGATAAATGTTTTCTAATCTTGAAAAGTTTCTTTGGAAACGAAAGTTCACATTGAAATAATTTTATAATTTTGAAATTGTGAAATCAGAGACTGAGAATCATTACAATAGTATAATTAAAGGCTTTTAGTAACAAGACGTTAACACCAAAAGTGTTACAGTTAAATAAAATTCCTTCAACTCTGCAAATGCTTTAAGAAGATTAAAACTAGAAATTTACTTTGCTCAGAATGAAAACAAAAAGCTTTTTCGCCGTCTTACTCGAACTGTCTGAACATGAACGAGTAATGAAGAAACGATAAAATATTTTGTCCTTTTGAATTAAAATATTAAGTTTCACAACTTTATAAAACAGATTTTCTATTTATAGGCATTATTGTATATTTATTTTGACGGTGATTTACATCTTTCTTCTTAATAATAATTTTAACTAAATCTTTATGGATGTATGCTAGTTTCATCTTTCTTCTCGCTTCTCTTTTCTTGGTTGTAGTGAAACAAGTCCATAAGATTTCTCTTCACATACCAGATCCCGTTGCACTTAAAAATTTATGAAACAAATGGACGGAACCCGAGTCTCTCGAGGATCGCGCCTGGCTGGATTTTTCGTAGTTAGTTGCAATGTGTTTAAATTTTAACTTAAACAGGAATGCTCAGCACGAAACACGCTACTAGAGCTGGTGCAAAGAATTTTGTATTGGCTCCATTTTGCTTTGCTATTTGCTAATTAAAATAAATAATGCATGAAATAGTACTGTAAATTTGTTTTATAAAACGCCCAATTTTATCCAAGAAGATTTAAATGAAAGTTTAAAAAGACTGAAAATGAAACCGATTTATATCACTAAAGCACTCAAGTAGGCAGTACTTGAAAATACTGCAATTGACAATATCCTTCTTAACTTTTATAATCGTTTCATCCTTTATGTAAGTGATGACGGTGAAATGATAACAGTAATCAAGAACATTATTATTATTGGAATTGGAGTTAACTCATAAACCAAACTTCCCAGTCTGTCAGCAAAAACCTTAAATTTCTTAAAGAACAGTATAATCATGAAGGAACTGCATAAAAAGAGTATTAAAGTATAAGACTCAGGGCGGATAAGCAATAATTATTACCTGGGATTTTATGAATGTTCATTGCCCGTCCTACCTTTACTCACAGGGCAGGGATTTGTATGCCTTATTGTCTTGAAACTTGTAATTTTACTTCTGTCTTTTGCATAATTCTCTTGAGCTTATTCCATAATACAGTTTCTTAATCTAAGCCTCTTATTTTCTGGAGAAAAATAAACGTTGATTTTTGGGTTTAAGTTTTAAGAATCAAGTGCTAATGAAAAAGTTTCTAAAAGAGCCCTTCAGCAGAACTTCGCTAAACGCAAGAAAGGCAGACTTTTTTCCAATTCAATAAGAGGCTAATTGTATAAAAGAAGCTGTCCACAAGTTAAACGGGTAACACGATTACGGGAGCGAGTGAATATCGGGGAAGAAGTTGTGGGACAAGAAAAGTTGGACGGCGTCGTGAGTACACGAACACGGCGGTGACGACACGATGTTTGTTATTGGACGATGTAAATGGTATGTTTGTTCTCTTAAGTAATTGTTTCAGCAAATTCAATTTCCAAAAGGACTTAGAAACTCAAACGGACGACCGAACAACGATTTAATAAAAGCTGTTTTTTATATCCCAAACTTCAATTAGGTATTGTCTTCAGGTGTCGAACAAACTTTAAACTCTAAAGATTATATTATAATGAGATTGTATTTATAATATAACTAACACAAAACTAAATAAAGTTATTATAAGTAAATTATCAATATCCAATAAAGTTGAGAACATTTTCAAACAGAACGAAATAGCAATCTACTTTAATACTGAAATTAAAAACTCATTACGGACTAAGATAAATTAAGTAATTCCATTAACTGCCTTTCGGGTCTAAGCCAGACTTTTTAACTCAGTATTAATGAACCATTATTTCCAAATCTAATATAATGTGAAACTTAAGCTATTAAGTAATGTTTATAAATACTTAGAACTTGTAACATCTCTGAGATGATTCAACGTGTATGTTACCTTTATTGGTGTCCGTGTGATTTTCGAAGTTACTGACCATAATTCCTACAGGGCCGTCGTATAATAACAGATTAATCTTTATCTTCCCATTCCTGGCATTAACTTCATTAAATCCATAAAGCTATCAACTCTGCCGACTAACAACAAATTAATTACCAACCCCGTTTTCGTTACAGCGATATTAGACAATTCGAAAGCTCGATCCCACGCTGAATCGGTAACTTAGCTCTTATTGAAATCATTGAAAAGGTTTTTAATAAAGGAATTAGATATATCACCGTTTTTTCTCCGTTCGAGCGAATCCATTCGACTCCGTCGACAATGACCTTTAGAACTTTTATTTCGTTCAATTGAAACCGGTTTCGTCTAAGGCTAGGACCCGTTTGTTGCTATAGCAGACTCAGAGTCGATTTCTCAAGCATAATGTAACTACCGAACCGTAGGGGGCTTCGTTCAATTCACGTACTCTTTAGCAACTCGGGTTACTTGAACGTTGAAGATGGTTTCAATATCTAGATTAATGATAGTTACGCTCGGTATGCCAATTTCAGTAATATGAGTATGAAAAAAATAGATAGAATACAAGTTTATTTTACTTTCACACAGTAATCCTATCTAAAACACATTATAGTACTTAGTAAATAAAATAAAGACGTATTAAAAACCTTTCCTGACATTTAAAACACTTTTTGCTAAGAAGCTTTTTGTTTATCAGTCACTGTTATAAATAAAACTAAAGTTACAGTTCAAATGTTTTAGTAGCGAACACATGCTGACAAGATATCTGAAACACATCACATTCGAACATAAAAACTCGATTCATTTGTCATTTAGAAGGACGATTTTATCGCTGTTGTGTTCCACAAAGATTTATGGCCGTAAGACTACATAAACTAATTATTCCGCGAGATATTGCAAAAAGCGGTGTAGTTAACTGAACACTTTAAAGCTTATTATTTAAGAGCGGAAAAAAATGCGAGCCAGCAATGAGCCGTATAAACGAATTAATTACGCCGTAAAGCCAAGGAGCTGATAACGAAGGGGCCATAAAGAGAAATAAGTTTAAGCTCACATTTTTTTAGAATCTTACAAAACTGTCTAAAGTTAATGTAATTTCATAAATTTATAATATTACTAAATGAGACCACTAGATTATGTTTTATAATACACATGTCATCTCTCAGATTTAATGCTACGTAGCCTTTAGGAGTTTTTTGTTCACCTCTAAAGCGCATTATTTTTTCCCAACTTATTTATGAGTATAGTTTTATATAACAATGCCTCGTGATGTCAGTCTAGATAAGCGCTACTCCCTCTCTTCTCGTAGTTGAAGAGGTGAGTAAAGAAGTATCACTATGATATGAAGTTAGTTACATCTACAACTACGACTACGGTAAATACTTTAGGAAAATCCAATATCCATCAAGTCTGAGAGTACATGGAGAGATGACTTTTACTTATGTACGAGATAAAATCTTCGACAGTGACAAGAAATTTCTTTTTTGAGAGTGCAGAGGACAGGACGTCTTGCAATTTGAAAGAGTCGTAAACTTTACGACTTTCGGTGTTCCGTGGCACCAAATTCAAGGGAGGTGGACGTTTATTAACGACAGATCATCTCTGAAGGATTTTACGTACTTATGTTTATGTTTTAAAGGATTTATTTTAATTTACAATAATATAATGCTTTTATGTATCCGTGACCATGACTTATATTATTTCTTACGTTATACTCAAGTTGCAAAATAGAGATGTTTATTAGAAAAGATACTGATTATGATATGAGTATCGTAATAATTCTTACAAAATAAAGTAATTTCAATGTACGGAACAAATACATAGCTTGTCACGATCCTGACTCACTTGTATATAACTTGTGTTATAACTGACCTTCAAGTTTATAGGGTGGTCGACATTTTATTTTGAAAAGTTCAAACGATGCCGACATATTACATGGGAGTTAAAAGCTTTACGCGTGATGTTACTGATATGATAACGTGTCAACATACTTTGAGGTTAATTACAACCTCAAACTGAGAAACTTCTACATTTTATGATCTATCTAAATAAACAGTATCTAGTTGAAGAAAAGAATAGAATTAAAAAGTACAATTTAGCTTTTCAGTAGAAACAACTACTTCGGTAAGTCGAAATATTAAATTTAGTGATCAAAATAGTACCAGCGCGTCCAAAACGAGATGAGAACGTTTTAATAAATCGAGGGAAATATTAAAGCAATTTATCAAGTTATACCATAATAAACTCAACATAAATTTTAGATGGATGAGAATTCAAAATCCCTCGCCGGCGAGATAGCAAATAATTGTGCAAACGACGTTGTATTAAAAATACTAGACATATTTTCTAGACGGCAGACAGCTGTTATAAAAGGCGAAGCTAAATTTCTCGTTACACAAACGAGTAGGTAGTTTACCGTTTGACTCCTCTCTGTCAATTGGTACTACTATCACGATGAAACGGTTGTTTAGAATTAGTTTGGAATTTAAGAAAGGCTAAACGTAGACAAGAAGTAAATTGAATGCTTGTTCGCCACTTACGATAAAAACGGTAGGTGTAGGTTTCACAAAACCAATGACAAGTAATTGAATGCGAACTATTTATAAGAACGTCAAAGGACCAGTAATCGTTAGAAAAAACAACCGAAACGATTGGACCAACAAATCTATTGTTAACAACTGGACGAAAGAAAACAGCGATAATGCGAGTTTTATGCTTCTACGACCTTCCATTACTTTCCAATCAAACTTGTACAATAAACTTGGGACTACCAAAAACACCTAATCAACCCAGCAGAGGCTTAAAGTCGGGGCCACTCTAGAAAGTTCGGGGATACAGTCAGTAATATATAAATTGGTAAATGGGGTAAGATTCGGAGTGAATAAGGTCTTTCAGAGTATAGGGCAAGCATCGAGAGGTAATAAGTTTTCGCGTTGCTTATTCGAGTGTCTGATGACCTCATTCCGTTTATTGCCTCCTCAACAATCATAGCTGTAAAGACATTTCAATCGGAGTAATTCCGACTTAGTTCTAAAGTCGAGTCGTGACTTACTTATAACATTTCAATATTACTTTGATCCAGAGTTCTCGAATCGTCGTCGGGCAATTTGCTTCAGTACATTTTAACGAGAGTAAACCGTTTTTCGTCCCAAAACCTACTTTATATAGAATTATACTAAGAGAACCAAAGAGGATTATAATTTAAAGTAATTAGTAGTTTCAAATTAATTATGTGAAAGTGTGAATTTTTACTTTAAAAACCCAAAATAATTTACTAAAGCCATCGTTTACAATTAAGCAGAAGCTTAAAGCTTATGCGGAATTGAAAGATATATAGTCCAGTTTTGTTGTTTCCCCTGGAACTTGGCCGTTGCGATTTTCAGCCGGCGTCAACGTAGCTACAGCGAATTTATTGCCATTTGCTATTTGTACCCGACTTTCTGTTTTCATATGTCATGGCACGAGTTTCGCAAGTTCAGACGTCGGATAAAGTTAAGGTGCTATCCGCAAAGCCATATTGAAATTAAAAATATTTACTCTGACTTCCGAAGCTAAGAGAACTTTAAGTAAACACGATATATTTATACGACTTACGGATCCTATCGTGTATGATGAGTTGTGAAACTAAATTCTATTTATTGACGAGGTTAAGAGAGAAATAAAAATAAATGAAAGATTAGCTCATAAGAAATATACAGGATACAACATCAATTTGTATGCTGTGACAGAACTGTTGTTATGTTTTTATATCAAACAAACGTCCCGGTAATATCTGTCTACACGGAGGTAATTCTTGTGCAACAAACGCCGTTCTCCAGCATAATGGCACCATTAAAACACCACCCACAAGTGTAAAGCAAATTGCATTCACCGACATAGGCACGTATTTTACAATCAAACGTTGATTTCCACCGAGCTGCCAAGATCGCATTAGGGTACATAAATTTCCTTACTTAAACGATAATGTCGAGGAAAGGTTTCACACGAAATTGATTTCGAAAGGGGTCAGTCTGGAACCCTTTAATTTATTTTTGATGCTTCGTTTAGTTTCGTTAGGAACGGTAAATTAATTACCTCTAAAGAACTTAGTAATTAATATTAAAGTTGGTAAATATCAGCCTTTGGTTCACGGAAAATGGTTACTCTTTTTGTTATCAACTTTAAGGATTAAAACTACCTGATAAGGTCGTGCTTAGCGAATCGATTGTAGAAAATTCAAGAACGATCTTATCGATTGAGTCCAGACCTAATCTAAAACTTTAAGCTAACCTAATGAGAATTCACTAAATACCAAAACGGAGGTTTCGTGAGTAGGAGTTGTAATCGGCGTTATAGCAGACAGGCACGAAGAAAAAGTTAGCTTTGGTCGCAGAAAGTGCCTTTTATTTCAAGGAAGTGTTTAAAGTAAATTAAAAGCAGGCGAGGCGAGTTTTTCAGTCGATCTTTATAATCTAACAATCGGTTTGGAGAACGTTACAATCACAATTCCAGTAATAAATGAAGCCAAGGCGCGGTGCAACCTTGGAAATAGATCTGTTGCCATACTCGAGTTCGCTACATGTCGAGTAAAAAACACAACAAAAACTTAGTCGACACAAACCCGTAGCTCGCCTGTTCGGATTATAACCGTCCGAAACTCCGCCCTTTTCGTATTTTTTATTGCACGCCGTATTGTTGTATTTATAACCTAGTGTGGTAATAAATTTGTTGATAGCCAGATTAACTTTTAGCCATATAACGCTTTAGACGGGCTATTACTTTAACAAGTTCAGTACCCACTCGCAATTGATTGAAAAAAATATTAATTAAAACCATTTCTCAATAGTATCTACGTATTGAATGATGAACAATTAAGCTTTTTTTTAAGACAATATCATCTCATTGCTATTGAAATCGTGCTAATTGCTTGTACCATTGTAGTATAAACTGTTACAGAATGATACAATCGGAATTAATCGCTTCCTTATGTTACAAGTACAATCTAGACATAAAAAAATGGTTAATGCACCTTCGTAACTAATTGAAAAAGAATTTGCCCTATCGAAGCAAAAAAGTAATTCAAGAATTTTTGTGTTAAATGTGCAGTAATTTAATTAAAACTACTTTTCGTAAATCAAGAAAAACTGTGTTAGGAAAAAAATAACGAAAATTGTTTTCCTGAATAAGCTCGTTGAAATCAGCGGCGCGAATGACCTAAGATTAACATTTCCTAGTAGTGAACGCGTATCACACACACATTTGCACGTACGCGCATGAACCCCGCTAGCTGTGTACATGAGAAAGGCCACTCACACAAGCCAAGAGGATGACTAAAAATATTACGAGTTGACATTGAAATGTTAATGCACTCTCTGGGTTCGCCGGCGCATTTTACGGATATTTCGCTCGATCCTCGACTCGCAATAAAATCGTGCATTACCTTTTTTATTTTATCGATTGTTTTGACTGCTATAGCTTCATTTGTGAACGCTATCGCGTGATTGAATGTGTTTTATGCGATAATACGAAAAAAATTATATCGAGTGTCAATGCTCCCTACATTTACGCAGCGCCTACGTCACTAGTCTGATTGCGACCGAGTGGGTATCATCGCAGAACTTTGCACCTTTCTTATTTTATCTGACACTTATTCAGGATTTATTATTTATTACTTAAAAATACAAGAAATTGTTCAGAATTCTTATCCTCTTAAATACTGCCCCACATAAAATAAGAGCCAATTATCAAATGCTCTATCTTTACTTTTCAGAACTCCTTCCCTATCGAAATTACGTCCTCGTTTAGAGAATACAGTTAATCTGACTAATCTAAGAGTTTAAGAGCGCAGATATAAAACTTTATCCTTCCATTTCGATTAAAATGTTAATAGTTTCCGATTCCGCTCGCTACGAACGCTGAATTTGTTAAACCGCTTCGTATTTCTTGTAATAATAGATATCGGTTCTCCGTATGTAATTCCCGTAGTAATCATTTCTCGACGCAGGAAGGTATAAGTGTTAGCAGTACTCCGAATCTAGCCTACGTGATTAGAAGCATATAATTTGTTGCACAATAATTTGTGAAATTTAACAGCAGATTACAGATATGCGGTTGACTTCACTTTCGTTCCGCAAACTTGAGTAATTTGCAATATTTACTTTAGGAAAATTTTCATGTTTACTTAAATTAATTAAAATAATCGCATAGTATTATAGTAACCACATAGCATAATATTTAAATTTTCGTTTAAAAATATTCTAAAATTTTTAAATTATTTCAATTTTATTCATTGAATAATATTTAAATCATTCTACCTGTTTAAAAAAGTTTAAACAATGTAAAATATTTCGACATAATATATTATTTGTAATATTTAAATTTCGTTAACATGTTGTTTATTTCGCATATACAAATTTGTCGTATTTTATTTATTTTATTCGTTTATTCTTATGATTTATTCATTAATTAGTATTCATTCCGTAATAACACAAACGATATATTACTTTTAAATATTTCGCTACTTCCTCGCATAATTTTAAACTAAGAATGACTAACGCTTTTTTTTCTTCTATAAAAATTAGTCACGTAGCAACATTGGGATTTTGTACGAGTTTTAGCGATTTTTCATTGGGTTTCCCGTTTACCACATAGCATGTGTTCATATCATTAATTCTCAGTGGGTAGCCCGTTTAGCAATTGAATTTCAGGATGTATAATAGCATTAATTGCAGCGTGCGCCAATGGGTGCTTATTAAGATTATCTGGCCGATAATGACCCAACCCTTTTTTAAAAGCTATTGCCCCGCACCGATTTTAAAAACTCCACGCTTTTATTTCCCCTTCGCCATTGAGCGCTGCCAACATTTTCATTACGTGTTTTAGCTCAATTTCTTTAGGTTTCAATGTAGGTATGTGGATTAAATCGAAAATATTTCGCAATAAAATGTTGATAAGTCAAATGTATAAACGGTCATTTTTTCGGTTTAACCTCATTTCTTCATTATCTATATTGTGAGTATTATTCGCACTGTTCCCATTTAGAATTTCTTAACGACCGTACAAGATTTAATATTTAAATAATTTGTGTGTGAACATATTAAACTTTATAGCACCATTAGCACCGATCTCAGGCCATTTTTCTTCTTTTATAAATCTGTCACTTAATTTTCAAACATTTTCTTTGGTACATTTTTATAAAAGTCATTTATTAAGGGTGATATGATAAGTATAATTCCAAAAAATGCAAATGCATTGCTACTAACTAAAGCCTCGAATTTTGAAAAAATATTCATTTAGAATTTTACAAATTTCAAACTTACAAGTAATAAAAATGTCGGTTACATTTAAAATTTTATCTTTAAGATACGCATTAATTTGATGCTCTAGTATTTTTTGATATCGCGTATTTACCTACCTAATATCATTTTGCGTCAGAAAAATGTTTTCCAGAAGTGACATTGGTCACTCGTGGATTTAAAATCGGTAAAGAACAGATATGGATTTGAAAACATGTTTACAATGCTGTAATGCGTTTTAGCTTGTTTTGATCGTTTTCCTAGTGATAAAGGTATTACGCGTTATTTTTATTTATACGTACTCTCATTTTGTATGCCACTAACATTGCCGACGCAATTTGTTACTTCAATCGTAGATTTCATATTTATTAAAGTAGTATTGTTATTATTGTTTGTATTGATATTGTGTTTATGAGTACATTCTACATGATTATTAAACTTACACTGGTATTGTTTTTAAATTTCAAATTTAATTAAATTTTTAATATATGTATTAAAATTGAAGCTGATTTTTAGAACATTATTTTTATTATGAAATAATATATGTTTTGCTTTACCAGGAAATATGATTGTTTATACCTATTTCATTTATAGTGTCAAAGATACGTGTTATTTATTTATATTGTTGTACAATTAAGATAATAATATAATGTGATTGATAATTCTTTTTTTTTGATTTTATTACGAAAAATTCTGGATAGTAATATTAGGCAATAGTAAATATGCAATTTTGTGTATAATTTCTACAAAATAAAATTTTGGCTGCGTACGTATATTTTTTTATTTCCCATAATTTTCCTAATCTGTTTAATATTTTATTTTTTCGTATTAATTTAATTAATACTCAATTTTTATAAAATAATCATTTAATTTCACCTAATACATATTATGAATATTTTATGTAAGCTGAGACACTTTTTAAACTTTTTCCGAAATTTTATCGCATCGCGTAAAACTTTTTTAGGCAATGATTTACGATTTTTATATTCACACTTCACTGTAATTATTATTCGACGACTTACCTGAGTAGCATCAGTGTAGGGTGTCGACGAATTTTTGTCGACCAGTTGCGACCCAAACACGGGGACGCCGCTCGACGTCGGCGTCGACGATCTTAAATCCGAAACTTGTTGGGGGACCATTTTGCGTTAATCCAAAAATAAAAACCCCCGCAAACAAAACACAAAAAAACACAGTTCACGTTTTGCACTTAACACTAAAGACTAATTTGTTCAAGTTCAATGTTTCGCAAAAAGTTTTTATTGCAGTCCGAAAAAAAGCAGCCTGTGCTCGTACCGAGACCGGAGCCTCTCGGCGGGTGTTACGCCGAAAACCTCCCAATATCTGGACACTATTATTAATTCTCGGTCTAGAACTAACGATCTGCCGCTGCCTTCTTCGCCGGCGAACGGTCCAAAAGTCATAATTTCAGCGGGCTCGTCCGCTCAGTTTTGAAGCGGGGCAAGTCGCATAATCGTGATCGCTGGCGGCTACGTTCGTACTCCGCGATGTCAGAGAACCTACTAACTGCTCGGCAACGTGCAGAGTGCTGTCAATATACCGCTCAGCTGTTCGGCTCCCCCGCCCCGCGCCGCGCACGCGCCCCGCCCTCCCCCCGCCTCGCACTCGCGCCGCGGACCTCGTCATGACCGCACGCGTCATGTGCATATCTCCATAATGACTTGTGTTGATACTATACACGTTTTACATGCAAATTTTAGTACAACTCGTATGATTGCGTAGGTACTTGTGACTATGCTCAGATTATGATCAAACGTTACGTTTGAACGCTGTAAAACTTAACGTTATCCTGAAACTTTTTACGATGTCTGTGAGATATTTTCTGCAATATTTTATAACTTACCTGAAGTTTTTCAATCTTAACCCACATGGCATAGTCGTCATACCATTCTAACACGAGATGCCGGGTTCGATACCAGCCAAGTAGATAACAAAATAATTAATTAAGATAAATATAATGTTCTGATTCTGCTTTTATCCTAATCATTTAACTTTGAATTAAGTTTATAAGCCTGTTAGGTTGACAGACTTCAAAGCGGGTGATAATTTAAAATTCACACAGATCTCCGTTGTTAATCGCAATTTCACATCATTTGGTTATCAAAAAGTACTTAGGTATGCATTTTAATATGAGATATGCATATAATTGTATAGACTGCGTAAGTTAGGTCGTTCAAAGGCAGACGGATGGTGACTGATAAAAGTCGCAGGTTCGACGCTCTTTAGTACATTATGAATATACTTACGTATACAGTGCTAAAGTTTGTTTTGCAAATTACGAAACAGGATTTACGTCGCTTAAAGTTTAATGACTTTTTATTGTTTTCAATTTTTTTCGCGAAGTTTTGCCCGTGACTTTGCTCGGACGTTACGTAAAACACTTTCAGTGCCCTTTAGTATTTCGTGTTGTGGATGTAATCGATACACACAAAGACGAAGACAAGACCCAGACCCAGAATAGAAATATAAATTTAATTTAGTTTTGGTCAAATGTGAGTGAAAAGTAAAGTATAAAAATAAAAGGTGATTTATTTTACTTTGCTTTTTTTACTTTGTTTATAGAGTGTAGTTCTAGTTATTATGTTTTAAATTAAAATATGTTATGTAATTTTGAAAGTATAAATAAAGTTATCGATCGTAAAAAAGTACCTACCTACATTAATAATAATAGATTATTTTTTCATCATCATCAGCAGATCATGTAGAAGAAACATACGACACGGAAACAGCTTGTGGTCTCATAGTCTCGCGACGTAAAATACGTACATATAAAGATGATGTAGCAAAGATGCGTTCTCGTGGAAATGTCTTTGAGACTTTCATTGTCAGCGTACGACGTCGCTTCTATGTGGCCTATGTTTTTGTTAAGGATTTTAATTTTTCAACGTGTTTTATCTTAGTTCTCTGTCCTCATGTTCTATTTAAAATTGACGCAGATTATCAGACATTAATGGACAATAAAAATTTCAGTACATATCTAACACTTTTTACCCGTGTGCGTCAAAAGTAGGGTAATGTTTTTCAAGCGTATGTATGTAAATATGTATGTAGGTATGTATGTATATGTGTATGGTATGGTGTGTACAGGTTGACGAATTTTAACATATGAAATGTCGTTGGATTTGTCTCAATTGTCATAGCGATAATGTCATAGGCTATATAATTTCGAAATATAGCTGAAAACGGAAAAAAGAGGTTTTTAAAAAAAAAAGAAAATTGACGCACCCTCAAAGTTTGTTTTTATGATAATATTACTATTTATTTACAGGTGGGTGTTAAATAATAAAGCCTTTATCATACATCCCAAACGTTACTAGAATTCTACAAATAAATAGGTATTGCCTAGAATTTACCGGTTAATGTAACAAGTTCGTCAAGAACTAGAGTGATGTCATATTCCATAGTAAAATAATAATTATTGGAATAGGTCCAGTAGGTATTTCCAACGTCTTTCGGTATTATGTCATACTTAGCTTTACTAGTATGATATAATATTAGGTAATTAGCGTCGCCTACTCTAATTCCAGAATCCAGGTAAGAATTAGGTCGTTATTTTTTCAGATTATGTAGTGTATTTATGTCCCATGGACTGACAAGTACAAGTACACCTAGAAAAGTCTCAGCCATCTTTATACAGGGTGAAATATTCAAGTATGCGTGGGTGGGGAAATCCGAAACTACAAGGATAAGCGAAAAATGCTGAAAGGACTTACGAGGCCGATTTTGAAGAAAACTAAAACTGCATAATTAGTTTTTCAAAAAACTTATTTTACCCTAGCCGGGAATCGAACGACTTCATTTAGAAAAAAAATCACACTCTGTATTATTGCTCCATCTGATAGATTCTTATAATGATCAAATTCTGGAAACTAACTATATCTTTACTTTGAGTAAAGGAAAGTTCACCCCGTATATGCCAAGTGGTAGAACATACTTGTGCCTCGTATGGTGGTACTTCCCAAGCTCAGCCACAAGTATTATGTACATGGCGGTGTATGTATTTGACCATGAAACCTCCGACAGAGACTAATGGCCTAACGTGCCCTTCATGCACGGGAATACGTAAAAAAAATTGCCACTAGCGGGCACCCATCCGATTTTTGACCGCGCCCGATGTTACTTAACTTTGTACTAATGTTCTACACGAGTAGTTTTACGCGCTTAATACTTACAAGATAATAAGCAAGCTGTGTTATAAGGTAATTATTACTTGATTTAACGGTAAAGGAAAACTCCGTCATACTTGAGAGCTAGTTTTTCCACAATATATCTGTCATGTCAATCAACTTAAACATTGTCATTGGAGTCTGCAATTCGATTGGATCTTGATATGAATATGGTGGAAGAATAAAAAAAAACATTTTATAGCCTAAAATTTATCCTGTGTTACGGGTGCCATGGACACATAAACACGAATACCTACATAGACACCTTGACCCAGGAAATCTAAATTCCTCATTCAGATATCTGCTTGGCCGGAGATCGAACCCGGACCTCTTTGCGTGTCAGACCAGTACCTGCAGTGACCACGCCGTCACGTTATAGAGTGAATGATAATTATATCAAGTTTGACGTCTGTAGGTATGTTGTTAATATTATTATCTTTGTACGAGACAAATCGACGTTGAAAAATTCTTGTTCGGGGAGCCCCCTGACTTAGTATTTTGATAAAGAAAACAAAAATACAGAAAATATTCATAGGTCTGTATCTATGTTACGAACCTTTTATTTTCCTGTATTTTTTTGACAAAAATAGATGTGGCTGTAGATTACGGTCCGATCAAATTCATTCTTCTATTTCAAATTACCCATATCAATTAACGCTTCAACGATTACAACTAACAAACCGACAGTCAAATTTTGACTTCAATATCTAGGTATATCTATACTAATAAATCAAATTGAAGTGTCTGTTTGTCATTTCAAGATATTTTTTTTTACTCAATGCATATGAAAGTATACACGAAGCATATATTATAAAGAAAATGCAATTAAAAAAAATGTCTGTCTGTTTGGCTGAGGTAATCCTCTAAACGGCTGGACCGATTTTGACCGGACTTTGACTGACAGATACCTGAAAGTCTAAGGCGTAACATAGGCTACTTTAATTTTTGAAAAAGCATTAGTGCGCGCTCCACGCACGTGCGGACGCCGTCGCGAGAGCGGGATATCACTTACGTTCAAATATGCCTTTTTACTTTTTTAACCCAGGTGAAACCGCGGGGAGCAACTAGTATTTCTATAAAGAAGTAAAGTAAATTTCGATCAGCCAACACGTAAACCATCAAGTGTGGATATTAAGATAATCTTTATAATCCACGCGACTGAGGATATTAAGTGGGATTCTTCGAAACGGATGCTGTTGTAACTTCTTATCGCATCAACTCCTGTTATGATGGTCTAATCGTGCTTAATGATGACATAGTTTACTCAACCATGGATATAAATCACTGGATATGGCGTAGTGACAAAATGTGGTGTTGAAAGCTTACTACGCTCGTAGACACCCAAATTTTAAAGGTTGTTCTAATCTTTGTGGTCTGGTAAAGGAGGCATACTTATCACAGGCATTCCAACTTAGTCCTCAGAGGTAGCAACGCATCTGTGGTTCACATCTGGGAAGATTTTTTTGTTATCTGAGCTTGATCACGGGCGTCTATGGTTGGCAGTGGTGACTTACCACCAGTAACTTCATAAAAGACTAATCGTGCTTAATGATGACATAGTATACTAAACCACGGATATAAATCACTGGAATGTGTGCTACTTTGACCTATAAATTGCTTTTAGGCTCAGTGGTTCAATTTGCTAAGTTTTTTTAATCCTTAAAATCTCTAATTATCACGAGTAAGCTTATAAAATCATTCTTTATTAAAAATTAGTTTTTATTAAACATATTACCCACATTATATTGTTAATAAAAAGAGTTACACACAATTAGATCTGGCCACCTGACGGATTCTATTTCGCAAGTAATAAATATGCATTAAAACATAGATGCGGGCGGCAGATGTCGCGGTATTTTGCTAAACGTATAGCTAAATAACAAACTGGAATGTCTATTTATTTGGTGCCACGAAAAAGTATAAAAGTGTAGAAAATTTTGAAATGGTTCCTGATATATCTTTATTTGAGCAACTAAATAAAAATATATTTTAAATCTAACGATTTTTATTATAAATTTGTAAAGGGCGTCGTGTCTACCACCCGATGGTAAGTGGGCACTGCTGCCCAAGGACTTCTGTAATAAACTCTAATGCTTTGTTATTTCTGAAGACTAAATAAGAATGCCTTTTATAAACACTACTAAGGTAGGTATCTCCCTTCAAATCACATCACAACGCTGAAAAGTAGATATAAGTGTGACCGTGGTGCCACCGGGGTGGAAACACCATGTATTATTTTTTCTAGAATAAGAAAGTTACGTTAACATGAGTAAACAAAGTAAATCAGTATAAAATTAAAATGTTTACTCCTATGACATTACATGTGACCATAAAATCGATTCTGTATGAGACAGGTAATGTTTTAGTTTCAATAACATATACGAGCGTTTATGGGCATAATCAAACCGGGTTTATTAGAAACATGGCCATTGCCGGGTTTGTTAGATATATAATATATATTTCTAAGTTTACTTTCAGGTTTAAACACTAGCTGATCCCCGCGGTTTCATCCGCTTAAAAAATTAAAAAGAAATACATATCTAAACGTTGGTAACGCCCTGCTCTCCCACGACAGCAGCCGTATGCAAGTGGCACGCGCGCTAATGCTTTTTTCCAAAATTAAATTGCCTATGTTACGCCTTAGACCGTCAGCTATCTTCTAGTGAAAGTCCCATCAAAATTGGTCCAGCCGTTTTGAAGATTACCTCAGCCAAACAGACAAACAGACAGATAAAAAAATATTGCATTTTCTTCATAGGTATCGCATATGCTTTAATATGCATTGAGTAAAAAGTTGTTATTTTGAAATCACTTAATAATATAGGTAGTCACTGAATAAAAAGTCAAAAAAATGAAATTTCGATTAGGGAAAAAATAAAATCGTTCAACCCACTAGCGTCTCTTCCATGGTTCATAGTTAGGACTAAGGGACCCTAAAACTACGCTCCTTCAAAAGGTGCATTCAATGCAAAGTAGTATTTTATGCTTTGAAACCGACAGAAATAACTTATACTACTTTCTACTAAAATTAACTTAAAATAGAACTATTATTTACATACTAGCTGAACCCCGCGGTTTCACCCGCGTTTAAAAAGTAAAAAAGAATACATTGTTAAACATAAATGTCATCCCGCTCTCCCG
>DWPV01001486.1:0-20565 GCA_018251915.1 Urbanus proteus proteus
GTAGTTTTTACCCGCAGCTTTGCTCGCGCTAATGTGTTCATTCGCACAAAGAGGCCGTAGGTATCAAAGTAAGTAGGATGAAAGGTACTCTATGTCCTTTTCTGGACCCCTTACTAAGTGTGTGCAAAAATTCATAACACACACAAACAAACAAATAAACGGACATTCCCATTTATAATAATTAGGATTAGGATTTCATTGTACCTACTAGGTACTACCTAGTAGACATTTCAAGACTAAGCAAAGAAACAAATCACACTAAGAATCCCTAACAAAAATATTTCACGTAAAACTGCAGTACAACACTAACCCGTTGCAGCAGCAGCGCCTGCGGGGAGTTGTCCGCGGGCGCGAGCGGCAGCTGCAGCGCGGGCGGCGGCCGCGTGGCCCTCAGCAACGCCGTGTACGCGCTCAGGATGTCGCACTTCACGTTCTCCTCGCGCTCTGCGGTACAATCATATTGTGTCATAAGTCGCTCACAAGCCAACAACTGATACTTAGATATGCTGCAAATAATGAATCTAAATTCATTTAGACTTCTGTTCAGGGTCTGGGTGTTTGTGTATATGTCTATGGCAACCACGACATGAAGAGAAAAATCCTACTGTGGGGCTATGAGTGTAGGAAGCGTTTAAAAGTGTTATCATATTAGCGTTCCTAGTGTTCATACACTTCATACCAATATTTCAAATGTCAGCTCTTCTATGTACATTCTGTTTAATATAATTTGCGTAAAAACACACAAAAGCCGATATGTTGGATAACAAATTTAATTTGAACAAGTTACAATAATATCTGTATTGCCATAAATGGATAGACAATCCAGGCTCTAAATCCTGTATGTCTTAGTAGTTCACATGTTTAAAAAATAATAAACACATTTGTTGATTCCTAATTATGTAACTGCTCATTAAAACCTTTCAAATGTACCTTTGAATCTTGCAATAAGGGCCGGTGATACAGTCTGATACAACTCAGGCAAAAGCTCATGACGCGTCGATATAACTGACTCGAGACACTTCGCTGCAGCACGTCTGACCTATAAACAAGATTATCATTTTTTTCAAACTTTACAGATAATAAAAAAACCAAATAGAATACATTCTACTACATTTTCAAGCTTCATTCTCTTAACACAATTTTTGTTCTTGTTTAACACTCTTTCTTAAACACTTTACCAAACTGGATGAGCTAAAATGAAATAGAGGATGTAGGTATTGTAAGTATATAATTTTAAAACAAAAATTGATACTGTTAACCCTTATCTCATTAACATTGAACTACCATTATGCTGAATAATAGAAATGTAACAGAAACAAATGTTTTATTTGATATAACAACAATCACCAAGAGAAGGAATATGATGAATTACATACAGTAAACCATTGAATATTTATAACGTTATTCATATTGCCAACTCACAAGTAAGCTCAGCTATTGGTGGTTAGCTATTTGCTTAATAAATATGTAAATAGATACCCCACCTTCCAAGACATGTCATCATCGTCAGAGTACTCCTCTGAATCGGACTCAGGGTCAGCCTCGGGTTCGATGGACTCGTCTTCCATCTCTTCATCCTCACCGCCGCCGTTTTCTTCATCTTCGTAGTTGTAATTGGGATCATATGTTATCATTTTCAAGCAGAGATCGATTATCTGGTGGAAAAAATATTGCACATTTGCTGAATTTCATATTTGTTACCTAATAAAAAGATATGACAAATGTGTGTCTGTATACATTTACACAACTACATTCAGTATTCAGTATTCAGTATTCAGTAAAAGATAAAAGTTATAACCATTTTTAATTAAATCTGTACTATATCAAAACAA
Organism: Urbanus proteus proteus; assembly: GCA_018251915.1. Taxonomy (NCBI): domain Eukaryota; kingdom Metazoa; phylum Arthropoda; class Insecta; order Lepidoptera; family Hesperiidae; genus Urbanus; species Urbanus proteus. The sequence goes on from DWPV01001486.1 coordinate 1,833, forward strand.
ATAGAAAAACTAGATTGGATAACTCACTGTAGGAATATGAGGTTGCACCTCTTTGGGACACTTAAGTACAAAAGCCTCGAGAGCCTGCAAGCAGTGTTCACGAAGTTCCTCATCGGGGTCCGTTGAGTGCTCGAGCACTTTGGGAGCCACTCTCCACAGCTGTTCCCCAAATCTGTGTCCAGCTTGGCGGCTAAAAGTACATAGGATGTTATTCTTATATTTTTCTGTATGCTATGTGTTTGTATATAATTTATAGTGCATCAAAAAAACCATAATAGGCTGTAATATTAGTCATGTAATTTAGAAAATATCTGGAAATAAATTACTTAAACAACAAACTATAATATTATCAGTATAATATTATGGTTTATTATTATGGTTTGCTGTTTAAGTGGTTATGTTTCAGTTCAGTAAACATAACCACTTTTTTTGTAGTGACATAAAAGCTTGCAATATCATTTTCCAGCTGAAAAGAGTAAGCTGAGGAAGTAGAAAACATGTTTTCTTTTATAATAGAGTAAGTTTGTCTTATTTACTTAGTTATGATTACAAAAACATTAGAGAGCATTATAAAAACATTATAACTAAGAAGCTCAATACTATGTGTACCTGAATCAAGACATGATATTTGTTCAAAGATATGAAAGTTCAAAGTTCCTTACCATACTGAAGCAATACATTGAATATGTGTACGGCTAACACTAGCAGATGTGGACGTACTTAATCCCTCCAACAAGTGGTCAATAAGTTTGTTGTAAAGAGCTGCATTACAAGACATCACTAGGTGTGACAATGCGACTATAGTGCGCTTACGTACCGCCTGTAATATTATCGTAAATTACACTGAGGAATTTAAAACACTGTTATAATTATTATAAAATCATAGCTACCAATGTAACCAAAACAAATATAAAAACAAAAGAACAAGTTAATATATAAATGAAATTCAAAATTTAAATTCAATCTATCTATAATCATCAGATTTTTGCTAATTATCTATTTAATTAAGGACTTATGAGCAAAAATACAATACTAACCTGACGTGGAGATGCAAGTTGGGGCAACAATGAGCTCAATAGCATTGGATGAAAAGCAATTAGGAGCCCACCAAATCTACTTAGTAAGTCAGCCAGGATGTCCAGAGCTTCCAACTGGACAGATACATCTTCTTGCTAAAACACCAATTTACTTAAGTTATTTGCATTTATAACGACATGATAAGATTTCTCCGTAAGTAGCGTTATATGTGAATCAAAATCAAATAAGAGTGTAGAATTATCCTAACTTGGCAATAGACAAGTCTGGGCTACAAATGACCACATAAAACCAATGTACCTGTCCATTTTCTACTTATAAAGAAATTTAAAAAAAACACAATAAATAATAATATTACCTTCTCAATAGCAACACTCAGTCTTCCTGTAATTTTTTTACACACATTCGCAGCCAGTGTGTTCGAGCCTAACGGTAGTTCAGATATAACAGTCTTGAGGCCAATGCTACTGATATCCCTCAACTGTTCTGTGTCAGAGAGCATATTGGCACATAGGGTTTCCACGATCCCCTCTACTTGGTACTCTTTCACTTTGTTCACAAGTGGACCAAGACTGCAAACATATAAAAAAATAATTAAGATATTTATTTACATGTTGTATTTCACTGATATATATTTTAACATCGTCCTACTGTTTACATTAAACCCACAAGTCACTTATATTAGCAGAGTTCTCAGTTTGAGGAGGCTTAGAGAGCATGCCAGTAGTGCAACTAGTAACTACTAATTAGACTAGTAGACAAGATATTTCGAACTAGTTCTAAAGGATAAAACTTTAATGTTTAAGTATTATCTGTTATACTAAAAGATGTTGCACTGGATCTATATCATGCTAAAAATAAATCAGTGAGACGATGTGATCAGTGAACCTCTTGGCGAAGCTCTAAATTCAGTTCCCAAATAAGGTTAATTGCCAAAGGTTTTTGTTGAATCACTCGCCCAAAAAGATGTATGATTAATTTTATTATAAATACTAATTACTGGACATACCATTTCACGGCCAAATTTTGGACTTCCCCGTTTTTGTCTTCGAGGAGACGAAGCAACATCTTAACCACCTTCCTTTCTGAGTCGTCATCCAGTTTTATACTATCTTTTTGAAGTTCAGTCATCAAATCATTTGTAGCCATGAACCTGAAGTCTTTGTCATTGGATGTCATCTAAAAGATATAATAAACAGAAAACAGTTGCATCATTTCGTTAGTTTGTACCAGTGCAAGATACAGAATTTGTTATTACACGAGCCGGTTACCTTCTCAAGGAGATTGGCAATTTGATAAGATACACTAGCCATTTTGATTGGATTCAAACTTTATTACACTAATAAAACCCCTAACGGGACACAAGCATGTGAAAGTCTATTTCTTACAGACCAAACAGAAGAAATTATTCATTTGATACTTTATAAAACAACCTATGGTTCACTGAAATAATCGAAAAATAATGCTCTGAAATCTGACTGCTCCATTCTCAACCATACCACAGATAAGAGCAAATAATTATTGTAAAAAAAACATAGTTCGCCAAATGTATTCATGTACCAAAATAAAGTAGTAAGCACATTGTTGGTGTATCTTTTATATGATTAAATCAAGACTTATTAGTACAAAATAAAACTCTTATGGCGTGTAGTTCATCAGGTTTTTAAAAATTCTATTATCTGGGACGTGGACTTTACTATAGTGGCAAAGCCCATACTATCACTCCCATCACCATTAAATAAAGATACAAGAGGAGGTTGCTCGTGGGCGAATTGCGACGACTACCAATATGATCAGCTTAGCATACTTAAAGTCAGTACTTTCTAGTTATTAAAACACATAAATTTTGTTTTGCAGGTAGTAAAATTTTTGTAAAACTTCGTAAACGTGCCTCATTCATTGTTGACAACAGTCAATCGATAGAAATGCAGATTTCTTAGTGGTAAGAATACTATTAGACTATTAGGTACTGATTTCTATGTGTTTGTTGGCTACGGTTTTCCTATGCCACTTCCTGTTGTCTCTTTCTTTCATGCTCCAAATAGTCCGAATGGATAACTAATTGTTTATGTGCATTTACATTATATAACTTAAACGCTCAAGACGCAAGTTGTACCCTATCTCAGTTTGTTTTCTGATACAGTTGGACCGGAGAAACCGTTACGAAGTGTTTAACATAATCTAACAAAGCAACTCAAGCGTTTTGTTGAAAGGGTATGGATGCCGACTCACTCACAAATCTTACAATACGGCAACCATTTAGTCCTTAGAAATACTAACGCATTTGTTATTGATTTCAGAGAAAACATCTATTTTAAATTATTTTTATTACCGATGACCATAAGTGACAGAAACCTTTGAATCATATCACACCAAAAAATCCAAATCCAATCCAATCTGACAAAAGTGACTAAAATTCGTACTTTATACTTTTGGATTGATCATTAATGACATATTCACGGTGAACTGCAGTCTCATTCGCAAAATTGCATGATTATAAAAAAGTTCACCAGTTACCAGTATGTGTGTCGTCTACCTTACAATGGTTTTGTATTAATTGTTGCAACTATTTTAGTTAAATTTTATGTTTGTTGCACTAACACACTTTTTGAGACACACCAAGAGCCGTGTATACATGTCATCACGTCACTATATCCTCATGTCTCGCTGTCTTGTCTCGCCTCGTCTCATCTTGGTTTCTAGTCTGTTTTTACGCCCGAATCAAGGGTTTTAAGATCTCGCGAATAAACCGAATGCAATCATGTACACACTCGTTTAATATCTTGTTAATGTTATGTTAAGGTTATATATTTTCGAAAAATGTGATCTGACAAAATAACATTACAAAATAAGAAGTTTATATATTTTTAAGACAATGAGAGTGTACAGCGTGCATTACTTGTGAATTATATTGGGATGTCACTATCTATCTATCTATACAATTTTATCAAATGTCATTGAATTTTTAAGAGAGATAATAGATTAGCAATCAAATTGTAATGGTGTGGATTGTGTAGACATAAATTGGCCCCGAATTAAAACTAAGGATCATTTGGCAATTTAATTAATCAAAATTGGCTGATCAATAGGCTAGTATCCTCTTAAGCCTCATAAAAACATTATAGTAAAGAATGTCAATGTCAAAGTCAAACTCAAACGAGTCATGTCAATACTGTCAGAGTTGTCAGACCATCTATCTCTTTCAAAAGTTCATGCTTGTTTTGTAAAAGAGGTTATAAATTTATGAATAAAATCCTATTGAAGAATATATAACATTAAGCACACGAGTCATGTTTAAATAATAATAACAATATTTATGATATTACACGAAGTAACATAGCTAAAGAAATGGACTTATTCATAGTTAACAGGTACGTATTATCAAACTTGATCAAAACATGGTAAAAATTATATTAAACTGAATTGTGTATATTTTATGTATATAATTTATTCATAATTTCAGGTACAAGGGACCTGAAGATGATACCGATTTGATAAATCAAGAAACAATTCATTTGCAAAAATTAAAACAAAAAATAGAAGAAAGGAAAAAAGCCCACAAAGCTCCGAAAATTTCTGATGTTATTACTTTAAAACCAGATCCTTCACCAAAAATATCACTAAATCAACATGATACGTCCAATGTTGAACCAATGGAAGTTGAAGAGACTAGTACTGAAAAAAATGATCATAATGTTGAAGATAAAACTATGGTGAAACAGAAACCATCATTGGAATTCAAAGTTTTAGGATTTAAAGATTTCGATAAAAAAACAAAGGTAACACTTCATTTTTTTAAACATGAGTGGTGGTTGGATTGGTTATTAAATTATTGAATTTGTATTTATTTGTGAATTGGACTGTGTAGATCTTAACCAATCTACAAAGTTAAGCAATGTTGAGCGGGGTCAGTAGATGGCTGGGTGACTGCTAGTGGAAACATTTCACAGACGTTTCTGTGCTTCGGAGGACCTGTTAAGCTGTCGGTCCTGGTTGTTATCATTGGATAGTAGTAGTTAAACTTTGTTGGAGGTCTTTTGGGCAGTTTGAAAATATTCGACAAGGATTGGCCACTAACCCGTATCCTCACCGTCAACATGCACTGGAGCAGCGTGGTGAATACGCTCCAAGCCTCTCTCATTTGTGGGAGAAGACCCGTGCCCAGCAGTGGGACGTAAACAGAGGGGCAGCAAACTAAGAATTATGTAATCAAATTCTAAACAAAACATAAAACATAATTCAAATTTTTGTTACCAAATTAATACTCCTAAGCTTTAAATACTTTTATCCCATTATGTTTTAGGTGGAAAGGGTGTTGCCTTATTGGCTATCTCATCCATTCAGCATATCAAAGAATCTTCAGACTTTAACGTGCAGAGTAGAGGAGCAAATCTGGCTAAACAGCATCCTAAAAACAACTTTAGCAAGTGAGAAAGTCACACACTTGTTTCCCGTCCAAGAGCAAGTGATCCCATTCATTCTCAAACAACACCAGTTCTCAAACTCATTGTACCCAAATGATGTGTGTGTGTCAGCTCCCACTGGAAGTGGAAAAACATTGTCTTTTGTTTTACCCATCATTCAGGTATCTCATATTTTTTACTTAAAGATAGAGTTAGTTTATTATATTTTAAGCAGTGTAGATAAATAAGTAGAAAGATTTAATCAATGTTTTTATACTATAGCTACAAAGTAGACTTTAAATTAAATCCAGGTCTTTTTAATTTTTACTACTTTAAAATTACAATAACTTGAATTTATAAAATAAATAAGTTGCATATGATGAGTTACAGCAATTATACTTTCCTGCATCAATACTTTTTTGTGCAAATTGCTAATAATTTAATATATTTTTTTAGGTACTTATGAAAGAAATTGGACATCATATTAGGGCGCTGATTGTTTTACCAGTTCAAGAACTAGCAATGCAGGTTGCTAAAGTGTTTAAAAAATATTGCACAAACACTGGTTTGAAGGTTGCACTGTTGAGTGGTTTAACCCCTCTTCATAAAGAACAACAACAAATAATGCGCTACAGTAAGTACTTTGATATTGTTAGTGTCCGACCGAAGCTTCAGGTTCGACCTTCGGCCAAAAATCCCACCTTCGGCAAAATCTTAGGCTTAGGTCAAAAAAGGCCAAAGTTTTGGCCAAAGCCTAAGGTTTCTAATAGACAACAAAATTGAACAAACTTGCAAATATGGAAGATTTTGAAGGAGCTGTTGAAGCTCGAAAGGCACATGTCCAGGCAAAGGCACATGTCAAGGCCTAGTGTGGGTTTACAGAGCCAGTTGTGTCTGAAATTTAATTATTTCATAATGTTATAATTTTTGACACATTGCATAGTAATTTCAATCAGATCTGGAAGTTATTTCAAAAACATTATCAATTTAGCCAATTACCTGAGTTTCTTAGAATTTTCAAACCTTCAGCTTCGGCCAAAGGTTGTCGTGATTGCCGAACAATCAGCTTTGGCTTCAGCCGGAGTTAGACCTTTGGTCAGATACTAGATATTAAACATATTTGTATGACATGAAATTAATATCTTGTTAATTTATATTCTGGAGGTTGTGGTCTTAGTTCAGCCAACTCTGGATGGCAAATTTGGAGGGTAAATGCTTCTTCGTATTATGATATTTATATTACCTACAAATAGTCTAATCTTGTGTATTTAAGATGTCAAGTTAAACAAGTTTATTGTTACAGCTGAAACAATGGGATGGATAAGTGAGATGGACATCATAGTTTGTACAGCAGGCAGACTCGTTGAACACTTGCAAAATACGGAAGGCTTTTCATTAAAATATTTAAAATTCCTTGTGATCGATGAAGCTGATAGAATCATGGACAACATCCAGAATGATTGGCTTTATCATCTAGACAAACATATAAAGCAGGACAATCAATCTGCCACAAACAAAATACCACATTTAAATTGGAATAGTATCAGCAGCCAAAAGCCTCCACCACACAAATTGCTATTCTCTGCAACACTGTCGCCTGACCCGGAACTGTTAGAGCAATGGGGATTATTTCAGCCCAAACTCTTCTCTGTTGCACCAATTAATGATTTAACTAATGACAAATACATTAAAAAATATGCCACTCCGGATGAATTGCAAGAAAACATTTGTGTTTGCACTGAAGCAGAAGAGAAACCACTAGTTCTCTTTCATTTACTGGCTGAAAAGTTGTGGAATAAAGTACTATGCTTTACTAATTCAGCACAATCTGCACACAGATTAACGGTATTACTAAACACATGGAGCAGGGGAAATCTAAAAGTAGCAGAATTGTCTGCAGCACTGGAGAGATCTAAACGAGAGATGGTATTGAATAAATTTAAGGAGTCTGAAATTAATGTGTAAGTAAATATTTTTCAATATAACTTCACCTGTAGCTGAGAAACTAAATAAGATTTCATGTCCTATTGTTCTACTGTTTGTTTCTTTAAAGAGTTGTAAGAAGTGCAAAAGTACTTTTCTCCAGAATATAAATGGTTACTACTGCTTATAGATATTATTTCCTAGTTTACCTCAGATAAAACAGAAATGATCTAACACAAACAAATATGTTGCTACGCTAAGGACTAACTTTCAATTTCTCTTTAGCAATGTACATAAATTCTAACACTACTGTTTTATTAATATAACAAAAGTCTTTTAATGTTGGTTGTAATATAACTCTTTTAATGTTGGCTTTTTTTCAGAATTATAAGTACTGATGCCTTGGCTAGAGGTATAGATATACCAAACTGTAACTATGTTGTATCATATGATCCACCTAGAAATATCAAGACATACATCCACAGAGTTGGTAGAACTGGAAGAGCAGGGCATACAGGACATGCTGTAACAATTTTAATGCAGCAACAAATGCAAATGTTTAAGGTAATAATAATTTTAAAGGTAATATGCTGACGACCCCTGTGGCAGAGCGGTTACAATACCAGTCTGACGCGCAGTGGGTCCCGAGTTCGCTTCCTGGCTAGACAGATATCTAAATGATGAGTTTAGATTTCTATTCTGGGTCTGGGTGTTTTTGTATTCGCCTTTGTGTGTCCATAGCACCCACGACACAGGAGAATATTCTACTGTGGGGCTAGTCGTGTGTAGAAAGTGTCTTTTTTTTTTTAATATAAACTCAAAAATTTTATTACTATGAGTAGTTGAATAAAAAAGGTTAAACTTTAATTACTTATACATTTTTTTACAGGAGATAATGCAGTCTGGAGAAAAATCTGATTTACCTCAACTGGATATTCCTAAAGACTTACTTGATCGCTTATCAAATGACTATAGATTTGCTATAAAAGAAACTAAAGATGTCATACATACAGAATTGAACGATAAAGTTAAAAAGTCAATTGAGTTAAAAAGAGGACCTAAAAGTAAATCACAGAAAAGAAAACGTACAAAATCAAAATAGGCAATAATATTTATTGCCTATTTTGAATTATATTATGTATTATAATCAGAAAATAAATATCCTTAAATCCAACACTTGAATATTTCTCTTACTTTTTATTGTCTTTTCAACCAAACTGTTGTTATGATAGAAATTACATATAGTCTGACTAACAAAGACCGGTTCGATTTCCACACAGTTTAACATATAAATGATAAATATACATTTAGACTGGTGATTGTATGCTTATCTGTATGTATGTAAAAGTGGTAGAACCCTTTGAGGTTCGATTTCGGTGTTACCACTGCAACATTTCTGCCATATAACAGCAATGTTCTGTTTTTTTAATATACCTACATATATTATGGAAGTGGTAAACGAGCCTGCATCCCCTCTGATGGTAAATGGCCACTGCCGACCATAAATCCAGAGTCACTGGTGCCACTAGAGTCGAATCACAGAGGTTCTGTAGGTTTAACAATTTTTCAAAGGATTGAGGCGAATTCAAGGCGATCTAATTCCTCGTGTTATAAGCAACGCATTTGTGGCCGACCTCAGGTACGTCTGTGTGTCTGGGGTTGATTACAGACGTCCATGTACGGCAGTGGCAAGTTACGATAAGGTGGCCTGCATGCTCGTTTGCTTCTTATATCGAATACACCTGCGGCAACAGCTGATAGGTATATATCTTTCATTACAAGCATAGGTAATTATTATGCAATAATTATACTTTTTAAAACAGGACGGTCCCAAATTGAAAGTTACTGAAATAATGTAATGGGGCTTCCAGACCTATGCAATTTCATGAACAATATGGGCGGTTTACGGACAAACTTTGATTGTATACGACCATGTACATTGCATTTAATTTTTATTTATTTTATTCGTATATGTGTAACCAAGATCACCTTTATTATTTAAGGTTTATTTTTATATATCTCTGACTATATCGGACGTATAAAGTTGAATTAATTTGTCCAAACAAATTTTGTTGTCTTTGACGGAGTAACGACATTGTCGACATTTTAACAGCATAGAGCATAGAAAATTATATAGACAAGTGACATAACAGAATAACGACAAGAAAATTTGAAATAACAGGCTGTGAACGGAAAACATATAAAATAAATTAGCATTGTAAGAAGAAACTTGTTAAGATAAATAAAAAGTCTAAAGGTTCCCCTAAAAGTGTGTTAGTCCCCCAATCATATTTAAACCACAGATACAAGATGACTGTAAAAGAAACACGTTTAAAGAAGTTAAACATTACGAGACCTAAAAGTGGTTTTGAAGCACTATTTAGTTACCCAATGGTTATATTATTCGAGGATACGAAGAATATCCGCATTGTGAATGTGTTGGATAAAGATCAAAATGCTTGCCATAACAAGACATACTCTTTAGAAAAGGAAGTAAAAAGTTTTATTTTACATGAACAAATGTTATGGCTTGCTTTCGAATCATCAGAACTTATAGTCATCGATGTCGTCAAGGGATTGCAGCTAAAAATAGCCGTCAATAATTATGCCAATTACAAAATTCGACGATTTGTTACGGATGGGAAGAATTTGTTCTTAATTAGTGAAAGTGGGGAACGGTTGGCTGCACCATTTAGTAGTGAAAAATTAATTTCGAAATTCGATACCGGTGCAACTGAAGAAGTCGTCTCTTTGGAAAAATCTACCAATTTTAAGAGTATTAGCAAAGATGGTAATTTATTTTCGAATGGACTGTACATAAATCCCAAAGATTCAAATATCAGTGTCGAGTGCCCCATAACTGGAATTACCGATTTTATATCTAGCAAAAATGATGTAGAATACATTGTACCATGGGGTGATATGACAGTTTTGGGCAATAAAACCAAATTGTGGGTATTAAATTTCCAGGAATATGACATTATCTATGAATTTGAAAATGTTGGATCTGACTACTATCCACTAGAAACTAATAACAACGTTTTTTATTACCTGCTGTGGGATAATGACGAGGTAATTTTTAACTAACATCATTATGCTGTTTATTTATTTATTTATTATATTGTTTATTTTTACCTTTTCAACTAGTAACTGCTACCTGGTTCTTGAATTCCTCCCCGATTAAAATCAAGTTAATAATTACTTACAGAATTCTATCTTACATCAGCATTTTTAGAGATCATGACACAAGAAACTATTGTTGCTTAAAGTAATAATTCTTAGTCTTTTCATTAACTTAAAAATTCAAAGCATACTTCACTGGTTATCCCCTAGTTGGTCAAGCAAGCTGATTTTGACCAACATTTAAAACTAAAGTTTGATGTATGACCCTCGAGGCATTACAAGATACAATTAATTTTATACATACTTAATGTAATAACTTGTTCTTTAAAAACAGATCAAAACATTTATTAAAATAATGCTATAAATTTAAGATAGAAAGTAATCAACTGTTTTCAAATTTTATCATTAAGCTTTGACTGCTATTATAATTAAAATTTATTCCAGCATTTATTTTCGTTATGTACATGTTTTCAGACTGTTCATATTTTGATTTTCAGGTGCACATATGCTGTGCTGTATCATCACACTGCCAAGACGTGCAAAACTTTGATAGCACTATTATTTCTGCGGCGCCACTATCTACACAAGAGTCGCTGAAGTTGCAGTTGAAGTCACTGGTTGAGGAAGCCACTCAGGCTGTGAAACCACAGGTTGAGCAATTTCAAACACTTTTCGACAGTATAACTGATTACAATTTTTTGATAAACATAGCAACTAAACTTTGTAAGCATAATTTAACATATAAATCTTTATTGTATCAACTCCAAAAAAAGGTATTCGCTACTGATGATAATAATCTCATGAAATTATTTTCCGATGTTATGATAAAAATTGATTTATTAGAATATATATGTTTCAGGGGAAATAATTTTTATGCCACCATTAATTTATTTGACTTAAATTTTATAGAATTGTGCGTAACATTTATATCCAAAAGTGATTTGGATTTGGCATCTATTTGTTGGTTAAAATATTCTGAAATGAAACTTACCATTAAGCCGGATGATATTGTGAAAATTTTAAATGCTATACCTGTAAAAATTAAAATGGGAGGCCTACTAATTTGGCTACGAAATTTTATTCCTCCACTTTTGGATGTAAATCCATTTTACATCGATTTATTTGTGAAATGGACAACTGACAGAGTATTATTGTTAGAACAATCTTCTTACTGGCCAAAAATAGGTTTGAAATTTATTGAAGACATTGCTGGTGTTTTGGAAAGATCATTAAAAACAATATCATTAAGACCTATTTCTATTGATGATTTAGATGTCCTTAAAGACCATATAAATTATGTGATGGAACTAAAAGAAAAACACAGAATTAATATGCTACTGAGTGAACTGAGTTCTCTAAGTCCAACAGAAGTTACTCTTATTATGTTGCGTCGTTGCTATACTGAAGATCTGGAGAGATTTTTACAAGATAGTTTGCCATATTACGCTGCTCGTTATCAAATTGATCTGGATGACACCCTTCGCTCGTTTATAGAAAGTGAAGCTGCTAGTAGTGGCGGATGCGTAGATGGCCACAGATTACAAATTTTGCTGAGTGCTTTTCGATCACCAAATAATAAACTCGAATGTCTTCTTCAAGTATTGAAAGTACTCGATGTGCCATGGAATGACACTGTACTCAAAATAGCCACCAATGCTGCAGCATCTGCTAATACAGATTTTACAGTAACAGATAGTGATCGTGCTATTGCTCAAGAAATTTATATGGAATTAAACTATGCTAAAATCAAAGTCATTTTAAAGAAATACAATTTTCCAATCACTTTTACTAATTACATAACAGTTATCCATAAAATAATTAACACGCCAACTGTCGATTTACACGATTTAAAGGTAATTACAACTGTAGTATCTGCATACTCCGATTACGCTCACCTGTTGTACATCGATAAATGCTTGCGAGATTGCGATACGAGTGTTGCATTAGATTACTTCAGAAAATTACCCAATAGTAACAGAAAAGTACTGTTACTAGCAATAATAAACAAATACGAACAAATCATTAACAGGAAAAGGAAAGATCCTACTACAGAAAGAAACTATTTAGACTTGTTAAAAGGAACCAAATGTCTAGATGACAAAATTATTACTGAGATTGAAAATTTGTATCATTTAAAGAATTCATACAATATAACATTCAGTTTGAATAACATATGTAAGGAAAAAGTTCGAAACGATGAAGCAAATAATTGGGAACGCCAAGTTGGAACCACAGCAAGTTCGGGAAGAGGACGATGTGTAAATAAATTGTTACGTATAAGTTTTTCTCGTGATTCAAGTCTATTAACGTTATTGCGTAAAATTTCTACGAGTCCTGACGTGCGTGATTTTGTGGAACGTTTTTTAGTATCAAATCGAGACAATTTTTCAATCTTATTGCAATTTAAAGATGGCGAGAACTCGCCCATTTTATTAGAAGCTTGTAAAGTTATATCACAATTAATATTTGGTTGTGTGGAAGAATATCTCCATTACTTGATTGAACGTTTAGCAATCTTAAATTGTTTTGTTAATTCAAATATAACGATGACAAATCTATCCGTGGTATGGAAGTTCCACTACCTATTTCTACCTATGTCATCAGTACCTGCATTAAATGATTTGATTGATTTCTTCGTAAATATTAAAAGTATGGAATTAGCCAATATTTCAAACAAAAGCGATTTCATTCCGATTCGAATGGTAGGTAATATAATGTCTCGAAGTATTAAAAATAATTCTAATCCATCGGATGATTTCATCAAAACGAGAAAGAGAATATGTAGGAAACTTCTGCCTAAAGTTGTTGCCGCGCAAGAACTCGATCATATTCTTTTTACCAGCGTACTTATAACGTTATGCGACGGTGAAGAAACAAATGATAATTCATGGATTTTGGATATATTACGAGGCCAATCCGATTCATTAAATCCAGTTGTTATGCATTACCTCTCTTCATCATTGATTCGACGTACGTTTGATTTGTACAGCCTCATTCCAGGCAGTAATATGTCTTATCCACCACAATATGTCCTCAAAAATAAATTTAATATTAACCTAGCTGACATAGCGTTGCCTGAAAACACGGAAGAAACTTGGGATGTAAAGATTTTGTTGTTTTACATTTTAAGACATTTCCCGAATACCTCTTTTGAACGACTCTCAGATCTATGTCATACATTAAATGTGTCGCTCAATTATGGATTGTCCTTACTATTGATTTCAATTTTAAGCAACTGGGATTTGAATTACAAAATAAACGTAGACAACTTAGGATGTCGACAAATTTTGCTGGAAAACGATGAGACTCAATTATTGTCCACGTGTTTAACAGTATGGGAAAGTATTAAAAATAAAGATTTTATAAAAGACATACTTAGTGACTTTTGGAAGAATGGTGAAGTCACATTACACGGATGTTTAGTTTCGATAAATCCATACCATTACGAAGTATATTTGTGCATATCTTATTTGATATTTAATTCAACACCTGAGTTACGGAATACTAAAGAATATTTCCTATTAAACTTTTTAAAAGACTATAAAAGAAAAAGCACCCCGAGGCAATATGAGTTTGAACTATTTTCTGTTAAAGGAATGTTCCCGGAAATAGGTCATTATCGCTTACCATTCCATCTTTTTATGAGAGACGATATGTGGTCTAATTTAAAGTCTGAAATAACATTGGAAACTTATGAATATTGGCTCCCTGTTGTTCCTTTATTGTCACTCGATAGTGATTTGCAAACTGCAAAAGATATGATATGTAGCAATGCTGTTAAACAAACTATGACTTCTCGGAAACGTCAAGATTCTACAGAGTTAGATCCAAAAGATCGGGAACCATGGCGTTTAATATCACGAGAAGAACCTTTACTGCGGACAGCGCATCGATGCGTGAAACACATTGCAAATATGGAATGGGCCGGTGCCTGTTTATTTTACGTATTACAAGGCTGTGCCCGAGGTGCCGACCAAGTTGCCGCGGCCCAGCTATGTTATCAGTTTTCACAACGTTGGGCTTCTGTTCAACCTGGGAATCGGGCTGTTCAACAAATGGCACGTCTACATTCCTCTTTATCGACACGTCATGCACTGCATAAAATAGATTGGGCTCGTGAAGAACTAATTCGTCTGTCTACTGAACCTGCACAGTTAATACAAGCCCTATATCTTCATCCGCAGTTTGTGGACAAAGTATCAAGGCATGATGTAAATAGAGCAGCTAACGAGATAGCTGACAAAAATAACGTCAACATAAGTTCTATCAGAATACAAATTCTTGAAAGTATACTCGATAAGATGGCAAAAGAAAATAATCATTCAGTTGGCCTAGACACGAAAGACTTGATAACAGCCAAATACATATTAAAAGCAACTTGTCCGAAGATGGGAGCCATTTATCTCTCTCGAATAGCGTTTGACGATGATAGTGACTTCAATAAATGTAAAAAGCTAAGAGCCTTACAATGTTTAATGAGCGTTATAGAACCAGAAACTTCTGTGAAAGTTACTAACCGAGAAAGAGAGGAACTTTGGATTTCACTTTTGGACTTACTTTTTATTGTTAATCTTGAGAAAATTGATATGCCTTGGATAGTAGCTACATTTTTGCAAGATAAAATTCTAGCTATTAATCAGTTAATTCAAGTCAATAACATTAATGTTGAAGGTTTGAAAGTAGCCGCTAAATTGGCACATATGTATGGTAATATAAAAGTTATACGTGAGCTCATACCGCGTTTGTTACGTTCTGCATTATACGAGGAAATGATTCCATTACTACTACAACTACTTTATCCGATTGATAACGTCATATGTACAGCTTGGCGCGCAATAATCTTAACTCCATTTCAAAGAGCTGATTACCCTATAACAGAACGCCAAAAGGCTAAGTGTCTCTCCGCTTTAAATCTATTACCAGTATGTCCGGTTATAAACGACGATGACTTAATTGAAATTTGGAAAAATTGTGTGAGGTGTAAATGTTATGGTTTAGGCTGTTTAGTACTTCCTTATATAACCGCACAAAGAAGACAAACGCTAACAGAACTTCATAAAATAGACAGAAGAAATTTGATAATAAGTTTGAAAAACTTGCAAACAGATACATATTTGACTTCAGGTGCTATGTATATTCTTGAAAATATGAGCCAAAAAGTTTATAGATAATTTTTAGGTTAATTACCTTTATAGACACTAATATATTTAAAATAACAGACTAGATTGTGATAAATTTTAATTATATTTTTGATACAGACGTACAGTATGAAGGTGGTGATGGTGATAATTCTAGGTGTCTAAATAATTATTATAATCAAGTTATAATCTATGAACATTATATTAACTAAGATAAGATATAATATGCATTACTAATTTTTATTTCTGTAAATTTATTTTTATAACATTTAAATAACTCTTTCTGAATTTTATATATTAAAACATTGCAATATTACAAGTTTGTTTTAAATAGTGTCCGACAGAAACTGGTTTTTCAGCTGAAACCGAAACCGAACCTTCGGCCTTGCTCTCATTTAAAATTTCTATTCTATAGTGAAATTTAGTTTATCTATTAACATTTGTCAGCATACAGACATTTAAATATAATGAAAAAGGCTATAGTTAAAGTATTAAGTATTATATGTAAACTAAACAAATATATTCAACTAACGATTTACTCGATATCACAAAGTTTTCCAATAAAAAAGTTTATTTTATTTGGATAGCTCACTAAATTATTTTATTCGACCCCCTTACGTATGAGACTTTGTAGTATAGAAAGGTCAAACTCAAAGTAAGATATATTTTTATTTTAGACTAAACCCTTTTTAAATATTTCTTTCCAAATATATCTTTAAAACAAGATATGTATATTTAAATGTGACCAGTCCTTCCAGAGATTAGCTTGTTCAAACAAACAAACTCTCGATCTCTTCCATTTTATATTATACTAAGTATAGATAGGATAAGTAACTACAGACTTTCAACTAAATTTTTTAATTATTGTGTTCACAATTCTTAAAAGTCTCATCTAATATTTATGTTTGATAGATGATTACACATTACATATTTACCGCTTTGGTGTTACCAAGTTATTAAAATAATAAGGCTTAACACAATATTCTTACCATTAATGCATGCTCGATAATTCATGAACAGTTGAGTTTCGGCCATTTTTGGCCGAAACCGTAAATATTCGGTCACTAGTTTTAAATTACATATTTCATTAACAATTATATTATTAGTGAAGTGCAAGTACAAGTGCAGTAGTGAACTACACATAAAATATTAAAAATGTATGATCAATGGAAAAATTCAAGTTCTAAAATAAGGATTACAGGTATACTCTAAAGAACGAATGTATGATATTGATGGTGATGCCATCTCAAATAATGGAGCATATATACCATGACTACGAGCCAATTGTTCTGGAGTTTCATTAGATTTATTTGGCTTCTTTACAATATATGCGGTATCTTCCCTGAGTAACAAAATAAGTAAAGTGGATTTACTGTGACTTATTGCTGAAGCAAGATGCAGTGGGGTCTGATCTGTAAAATAAAATAAATATTTTAGAATTTGATTCTTTGCATAAGTAGAACTTTATTGATGTGTCGGGATTCGGATAAGAGTTCATTTTAAGAAAAAAACCAATAGGGCACATCAAGAGCTAATGAAAAATTATGACGGAGACAGACGTGTTCTCTGACCTGACTAAAATAAAGAAGAATATAGGAAAGATCTGTAGAATACACTATTTAGACTATGTTTAGTCTGAGCAGAAACATTTGAAACAGTATACTGCTACCATCATGCTGAAATGCAATTAAAACATCTTCATTAAAGATAACTTCAAATTCATTTTGAGATTGATTTTACACTCTATTTGCTTACAAATTAACATAATGATCTATTAAGCAATGTCTAAGAAGTGAAATAAACTTATTAAATAAAGATTATTTACCTCCATCTGAAAGTGCCTTTGGATCAGCACCTCCAGCTAAGAGTCTTGCAGCAGCCCCATAGTTATTCCAATTGCAAGCAGAGTGCAATGGAGTCCAGCCAAGTTCAGTGACTTTTTTGACATTGGCGCCAACACTAAGCAGATATGATATGACAGTCACATGATTGCTGTATGCAGCTCGGTGTAAAGGTGTGTAGCCATCACCATCGGTAGCATGCACAAGACCAGGCTGTGCAGTCAATAGCTCCTTTAAAACATCTAGCTCATTGTGTTCAGCAGCCCACAGCACATGGTCAATGGGATTTGCTGAAACCATTGACTAAATTAAAATTGATGTACAAAAATATTTAAATTAACTGTACAGTGCAGCTGCAGTGCAGTGCTGTATATTTGAAGTGATAATTATTTAAGTGCATCATGAGAGTAAAAGTAACCAATACTTTTAAGTAATAAGTAACCAATTTTTGTAACATATTGAAGTACACTGGAGGGTTATGTTACGATAATGATATTTAATTACACATACGTGTAAATGTTTAACAAGTTGAATTTTTTTGTCATTCATAAACTTAAAATATACAACTAAGTGTACACTTGAGTAGTGGACTAGATTGTTATAATTATAAATAAAATATAAACCTTTAGGATCTTTTACAAGTTGCACATCTTGATCGGCATCGTCCCATCCAGACACGAACATGCCTGAAGTTTCAGGATTTGCTTTGCGTTGTTTAATTTCATCTGCAATTTCTTTATAATCCTTTGCATATTGCTCGTCGTCAGAATTAGACATTGTTTCGCAGTTGTATATAGCTGTTATGGCAATTAGACCCTTTGTACTTGCACCTCTATTATTTCATGCGGCTTTTAAGTAAATCCTAAAATATCCGGTTTAATTTCTATTCTTCTCCGGAGTACCAACTACTTACAGTACTCGGAGAGTAAATATACAAATCAATGATTTGTATGATAGTTCCTTGATACAAATATATTCTGTAAACTTGTCAACTCTATTGTCACTTTTGAAGTTGAGATTTGTCAACAATCTGAATTGTTCATTTTTATTTTGATTTTGACACCTTAACTTTTTGCCTTTGAGCCTAACAGTATTGTATTTGTATTTTAAGTTTATGATTCTAATACAATATTAATAAATAAGGATTGAAAAAACTATTTTATAAAATACGTAGTTATGTAGATAGTTTTTACTTAGACATGGGTCGTAACGTCTTTTATACATAAGCGCTTATAACTAGTTTTGTTGATGCGCGTAACGTGTTTCCAAA